>JADLZL010006045.1:0-190132 GCA_015844335.1 Chrysopogon serrulatus | reverse complement strand
TTGCTCTTTTAGTTTTCTCCCTTACCTATGAGCTCCATAAAAGCCTTAGTTATAGGATGAAAAGAAAGGCAATCATCATTACCGCTTTGGTGAGAATCTACAAATATATACCACATACGATGAGAGACTTGAGAGTGTCATACATGGGAAGCTCGAAGTTTTATTTGAAAACCTCTAAAACCCTGCAATAATAGTTGATCAAAGAACTTGAGACATAGTACTTAGATGGGATCTTTCTCGTCTCACAAGTGCTCAAGACCCAAGGAAGAGCTAATAAGCCCCACAGTCCTAGGTAATATGGGTAAGTTTGAAAGTCACCGCTTATTGCATAACTTGAGGAGAATTTCGTCTGATCGATCAGTATATTTTGAGAGAGAGTTGCTTCGAGATGGCTACAATGCTTAACGCATACATATATTCAATAACTTTTTTCGAAGTTTTTTGCTAAGGGACTAGCAAAGGTTAAGTTGGGGGAGTTGTTGACGGCCACTATTGTATTAATTCAACCGTCAACTAGCCATGAAAAGGATGCAAATGTGATCACCAAAGTAGATATAGGGTTTACACCGATCAATTCCACGTGTTTTGGTGTTTCATTATTTCGCAGCGTAAAACCGAAAAGGCGCAAACATACAAGCTTATCGGAAGAAGAAAACGGAAAACGGACTCCACGGCCACACAGAAAGTTCCGTAAGAGACGAGAAGGCACCACGCCGAGCCGGGGCCCAGAGGTTACAAAGCCGGACCGCCGGTCCGCCCCTCGACCGGCCGGGTCCGGGCTGGCCCCCCGGGTCCCGCGTTCGCCCGTGCCGCCTCCACCGCCTTTTATGATCGATCCTAGCCGCCCGCCAATGTCGGTTTGATCCGATGGCTCACGATCATCGCCCAGACTATAAAAGGAGAGGCACCCCCCCTGCAGATTGCTAACCAAGGTCTCCACTCCAACGGTCCTCCTAAAAGTCAACCTCGCAAAGGCTTTCGACTCGGTTTTGTGGCCCTTCTTGCTCAAGGTTCTCGCAAAGACGCCGCTTCAAACAAGATGGACCGACCGGATTGCGCCTCGATCCCGTCCCACGCAAGCACCGTGATCCCGTTGAATGGCCGGGACAACAGATCCGCCACGCTAGAGGATTACGCCAGGGCGATCCTCTGTCGCCAATGCTATTTGTCATATCCATGGAAGTGCTAAATGCGATGATCAGACGCGCGGATCGGGATGACTTGTTCACGCCGATCGGCCATGGCGCCATTACCTTCAGTGCGTTCTTCTACGCGGATGACATGGTCGTGTTCATCAAACCAGTACGCAAGGACTTGCTACTACTTCTGGCCATCCTCGACACCTTTGAGAAGGTATTAGGGCTGCACACAAACCATGACAAATCAAGGGTGATTCCGATCAGCTGCTCCACAGAGGAATTGCAAGTTGCCCTGGACTTGTTCGATGCGCCAGACAACTTCCCCTCGCCACATCGATATTTCGCTATCGGTCGAGAGGCTGCACCTGGCCTGGACGAACAGCCACCCATCGACGCTGTCACCGACAAATACCATCCCGAAAGGCAATATGCTCAACCCCGGCAGGCACGCAACTCGTATCTACACCTTTATTGGTGATCCCAGCCACGCCTCCATTGCCGTATGCCTTCTTGCCTTGGGCGATTGAGTGCATCGATCGCAGCGGAGAGCATTCCTTTGGGCCAGAGCACAATCAGTCACGGGGAGAAATGCAAGGTCGCTTGGCGAATGGTTTGCATCCCCAAGGACATGGGTGGCCTTGGTCTCATCGACCTGCGCCATTTGGGGATTGCATTGCGCTTGCGATGGGAATGGCTGCGTTGAATTGACACCACGAGGTCGTGGCATGCTCTGCCTTCTACCTCGGAACGCTGCCCGGCGCCGCTCCATGTGGTTGTTCACGTTGAGGTAGGTGACGGCCGTGCATTGCTCTAGACGGACCGGTGGATCAACGACCATTCGATGGACCATATCGCCCAAGCCTTGTTTCACAAGGCCATCCCCAAACGACGCCGCAAGCGAACGGTCGCAGCGGCATTGCCGGCCAGCCTGGGTCACGATATTGCGAGCGCCCTAACAATGCAGATCGTTCTCGACTACTGCGTGTTTGGGAAATTCTTGAGAATGTGCAGCCCGACACGGTGTGGATGACAGATTTTATTGGCATTTCAAAGGCGGACGGAGTTTACTTGGCTTCCTCAGCTTACAGAGCTATGTTCAGGAACGATCACTCTCTGGGGAGCCTCTTGCTTGTGGAAGTCCTTAATTCCCCCCAAAGTCAAATACTTCTTTGGGCTAGCATTGCATGACAAAAATGGACGGCAAGCCAAGGAAGAAGCGCCGACTTCGTGGCAGCGACCTTTTGCGCCCCTCGCCACCAGACTCCGAAACTATGCAACACCTAATGGGTAGATCAAGGCGTCTTCATGAGGGAGGTGTCAAGGCGAGGATCCGCAGCCAAGGCCCGCCGCCACAAAGCACGTAGAGACGCTATGCCGGCCGACGCTGGATGACCGAAAGAAAAAATTCTGCCCAAGGATCTCGGGGCCTTCGACGTATTATTCCCTTCGTTGGTGTCTTGATTATATGGAAGGAGAGGAACAGTCGCGCCGATAGAATCACCACCATGCCGGCGTGATCGCTGCCCGTGGTCGAATGAGGGCGAGCTCTAGATTCAAGCGGGCTTCCGGTTTGCGCCATTCCCCGGGCGCCCCGACGCTCATGAGTGTTGTGTAAGAGCGGTGTGGGTTCGGCCTATGTTTTTTGTTTCTTCTTCTTTTACTCCTTCCGTCTTGTAAGCCGTGGCTTGCGTCTGTTCATGGTTGCTACCCGCTTAATGAAAAACACGCTCAGTTGAGTGTGCTCGCGAAAAAAACTATGAATGTGAGATGTCCGCATATCCAATGCAAAATTTAAAAAGGAAAATATGTGTGTGCGGTAGAATTGCTGAAAGGCAAACGCACATGCTTGCCTATTTGGCAGGAAGAACAAACATGGGCGTCGGCTTTATTACACTAAAACTGAAAATTTTGCAAAATGCTGGAGAGGACAGGATGTCCTGGATGGCCGAGCCGCTGGTGCCAGAGGGAGATCCCTGACGATGCAGCGAGGGCCTGATGACGTGGGAGCCGGAGAGGATAGAGGTCATCCATGCTCTCACATCGGAGCATCTCCGCCCTGGTATGAAGATCCTTAACGGAGAAACCAACAAGGTCAAATTCGATCGAAACGTTATTGTCACGGGTGAGGCGACGAACAGAGATCAAATTTTTAATCAAAGAAGGCGAAATAAGGACGTCATTCAATTTGGAGTGATAAGGTGGCAGTAGGAATGAGTTTGTGTGCTTGATGCGTGACGGGCATGCGAGAACCATTGCCTACTATGATGACAGAGGATGAAGGACACACGGAGGAGGGGTTGAAGTTACCAGGAACGAAGACATATGGGACGTCGTGCCGGTATTGAGATACCAGTCCGACGCACTCGGTGGAGCATGGGGAACGCCAGTGGTGTTGAGGGCGGCGTAGAGCGCCCCGGTGTCGAAGACGTTCTGGGGAGCGCCGCTTGTGAGCCGCCCGTCATCGCGTGCGCGGGTTGGAACGGAGGACGTGGGCCGAGAACGCCGCTCGGGCATGCGAAAGGCATTTGCCAAGCTTGCACCATGCCCCGCCATGGGTTGTGGCCGCGCCCATGGAGTGGCCCGGTTGTTGGAGGAGTTGTTGGGGTGCACCACCACCGCCGCCGCCGCGGCGCCGCCACCATTGCCGCCGCCGCCGCCATGACCCCGACACCGATTGTAGCGGTTGTTGGTGCCGCCGTTGTTGAAGTGAGGGTTGGAGCGGGACGCGTTAGAGTTGGAGGACCCGCCGTTGCTGGTGGCGTAGCCGAGGACGCCGCTACGAGCGATCGCCATGGGAGGCGGCGAGCCCCGACCGCTCCGCGTTGGCGTTCTTCGAAAGTGAGTTCCTCTAGGATGAGGAAGGAGCGGGTGCTCAAGAAGTTGTGTCGTGGGAACTTGGAGGTAATCACCGCCTTGATGTAGCGGTACCGGGGTTGAGGCCACGAAGAAGGTTGAGCACCGCTCGCTCAAAGACGGGTGGCCGATGTCGCTGAGCTGATCGGGCGAGCCGCTCAGCTTGGTGCAAGAGTCGCTCATCGACATGTCGCCTCTACTGTAGGGTGCGCAGCTTGGCCTCCAGGTACACAAAGGCGCCGCAGCTTCGTTGTCTCGAACAGTCCGCGACGGCGCGCGCGGGGAGAAGGCATCGTAGTGGTCGCGCGAACAATGTCGAAGACGGACTTGTGGATCGTGGTGAGGATCCGCTTGACGATGCAACTGCCAACCATATGCCATTCGGCCGCCACGCCATCGCCGGGGTGGTGGATCGCACACGGCCCTTGAGGCCGAATCCTTGCCGAGTGTGGAGTCAAAGAAGAGGCACCACGCCCATAGTTCCCTCGTCCCATGTCGAGGATGACCGTAATGTGGTGGCGGATGGAGAGCCCCGGATCCGAGAAGCGGAGACGGGGCAAGTGGAGAAGTCGCCGTCGACGGCATCGGAGGGATGGGGAAGAGGGCACCATTGGTGCGAAGAGGTGGCGAAGGGATTGTGTAGAACCTAGGACGATGATACTATGTAAGAAGGAAAGCACTGAGAGAATATGATCCAACCCACACCTTGTATTGATCTAGAGTGTTACATATATATGATTACATCAGTGGCCTTCGGCCATGGCTATACACGGGCGCGGGGCGAGCCTACACGGATCGTGGGCGCCGTGGATGACCGCTGTCTCCGCGGTGGCCCGGACGGCTGGATGCGATGTGCTCAATAGGAGTTCTCAATCCTCGAAGACCGCCATCTCTAATCAAGTACATGCCCGAGTCCGCAGACAAGTAGAATGGCCGGATGGGAAGGTGATGGTAGCCGGCAGGAGCTAGCTCTCGAGTGCCGCCATGCGCTTAAAGTGCGCCTATGTGTTTTGAACTATCACGCATAAAACGATGGTTGCCGCCAATTAAACTCGTGGCTTCAATAGTGTGAAACCAACCCGAGGGCCAGCTGGGCCGTGCCAAATTCGAGGAATGCTAGGCCACCTTAAAAGCCCTGGTCCGGGAGGCTATTAACTCGATCGATCTTTTGCACGGGTGAGGACGAACGTAAGGTGTGTGGTTTATTCAACGTGTAGAGTGAATTTTAACCATCTTTTCAAAGTTGGAGCATTACAAATAGATTCATCTCTGATGTAATCGATGTGCGCAACACTACATCATAGATGTATGTTTCCCAAAACTCTCGTTTCTAATGTTGATGTACATTTAACATCAGAGATGGGCCATGAAGTTTATCTATATATGATATGATGCTCTCCTGTCACATATCGGTTATTGTAAATTACACTTCTAATGAAGATGATACATTGTGTAGTCAAAAGGACATCAATGAACTTTGATCCTACATGAGCTCTTGACTAGGGCCCATACCGTGATTGTAAATTACACGTTTAATGAAGATGATACATTGTGTAGTCAAAAGGACAACAATGGACTTTGATCCTACATGAACTCTTGACTAAGGCCCGTATGTGATGATTGGAGACCTCGTGCCTAAAACAAACTTGCAGAAGCTAATTAACTACAAACACGCACGGTTGAGCCTTGGCACTAATTATTATTCAGAGACTCATGATGTTGGTACGCCTTTTGATGCACCAATAATGTCCTCTCAAGACAAGAGCACCGTAAATCGTAATACACGAATGAGCCCGAGGTCGCTTGACACTGCACCGCCACAACCCCACGACCCTGTATGCCGCCACCGTGTGGAGCTTTTCTTGGGATCGATCCGATGTGGACCTAGGCTTCACCATTCTCGAGCTCCTCATGGGCCGGTCCCATCGGGAGAAGCCCAAGCACCGCTCATAGGAAAAAAGTTTACTTCCCTCTCTCAACTTTTGCGAAAGTTTGTTTTTTTTCTGAACGCCAAAACTGAATAAATAACCTCCCTCAACTTTTCAAACTATGCATTTTACCTCCCTTGAGTGGTTTTGATGGTGGTTTTCCTATAGTGCAGTGGTTTTGTCTTTTTCTTTTTTATTTATTTCGGCTGAATTTTTTAAAAATCATAGTAAATCATAAAAAATAGAAAATAGAAAATCTAATTTTGTTAGACTCCATATGAGTAGATCTACGTAGTGAATATATAATATCGTACATTTTAATACAAAGTTTTTTTGTTAGTATTTTTATTTATTTTGGTTTGAATATTTAAAAATTATAGTGAATCATCAAAAAATTATAAAATAGAAAATCCAATTTCATCGGACCCCGCATGAGTAGGTCTATAAAATGAATATATAATATGGTATACTTTAGTCTAACAAAATAATTATAGAAGTTACGCTTATTAATTATTTTAATTAATTAAAGAAAAGTATAGATCGAAAGTTATAGCAAAAATTTATACTAAAGTATATCATATTATATGTTTATTTATATCTCTACTCATATGGAGTCTAAAAAATTAGTTTTTCTATTTTTATGATTTTTCTCGTGATTTACTATGATTTTTCAAAGATTTATTCAAAATAAATAAAAAAGAAAAAGACTAGCAAAAACTTTGTACTAAAGCATATCATATTATATATTCACTATGTATATCTACTCATGTGGAGTCTGACAAAATTAGATTTTTTATTTTATAAATTTTTATAATTTATTATAATTTTTCAAAAATTTAGCCAAAATAAGTAAAAAGGACAAAAGACAAAACCACTACTACCGTAGCAAAACCACCCTCAAAACCACTACGGCCAGGTAAAACGCATAGTTTGAAAAATTAAGAGAGGTTGTTTGTCCGATTTTAAAATTAAAGGAGGAAAAACGGACTTTCACGAAAAGTTGAGGAAGGAAAAGTGACTTTTTCCCGTTCATATGCAAGGTTCGTAAAAGCTAGCCACTTGGATTGGGCTCGAGCGCTCGGCCTCCTTAGGCCATGTCCAACGCGACACCCTGGCGTGCTGCCCCGAGTTTCATGTTGGCACTGATGATCTCTGTCACCAAACACTCACAGTCTCTCTTGCAGAGGAGCCTGTTGCCCCATCTGACAAAAAGCTAGAGCATCAGGTCAAGCGTGCGTTGGAAGAACGAGGCTGCTATAGTGACATATGTCTTTTCACCTTTTATCTCTGCATCCCTGCCAGCTTTAAACTCATGGATAAAAGAGAGGAACAAGTCTAGGGTTGGAAGAATCAGGCAGTGTTTGGCTGCCATGACCAAACCGTGCATGTACTGGTTCATCCTGTATTGCCATGTGGGCCCCATCTGTATCACCGTTTGGTTGCGGAGACTTAGTATGTCCATATCTACATGGTATGCAACTTTATGCTAGTGCTAATGTTTAATAATGCCTGCGTTGGGCATGCCCTTACGCCCCGACCTGGCCATTAGCTCCCTCCTCTTCTGGTTCTCGAGCGAGAGAAGGGAGAGGCGAGTAGTGCCAATGGCGGGCGCTGGCTGCCACTCGCCCTCTCGCCGGCCTCACCAATCTCGCCTGTGCTCTTCCCGCGACACCGAGCGGCAGCCGTCGGTGGAGGAGCCTGCCGGGCGAGTAAAGGTGCTTTCTCTCTCTTTCTACTGGAACGTCCTCAATCTGCTCAAGATTTGTCAGCGAATTTGCAGGATCCGGCAATTGCTCCCCCTGCAATATCATCTCTGGCAGATATACACCAAAATTTGTCTAATTTGCTGCTTATTTTTGGTGTTCTTGGAGAAACATAACGGCCCTGGTTTTGAGATTGAGACTGATAACTTTCAGTTCTTGGTATGCTTGTGCTACAGCCTACAGTGCAATCGCAGATTAGGTGTCTTGCCAAGGATGAGGAGGATTCAAAGGGAAGTGCAGACATGTCCAGGCGCAAGACCGTGAGTGTTGCCTTCCGATGTCCAGTCTGTAGAGTTTGCTAAACATGCATCCAACTTCAGTAGCCTGTATACAACATTGGCAATGTTCCAAACAATTCCTCCCTTTCTCAGTGCTTTCTCTTCCCACTGTGCAATCAGAGTAAAGAAGAGATGGATAAGAATAGAGAGCATGATCTCATCATATTATTAGCCATGTTCTTTGTTGTTAAAATATCTTTAGAATCTGGACACTTTACATTCTGGTCATTGATTTTGTTTAGAAGAACAACCTGCAGAAGACGCATCTTGCGTTTGAATTGAAAAATACCAAACATCCCAGATATTACTGGCTTTGATGTTTGATCTATGTCCCTATTATAGCATTGTGATGTTGAGCATTGTCATCATTGACAGCCTTAATCCTTATTTTTACAGAGGTAAACCCAGCTTTTATAAAAACACAATCAAAGTAACTGATAGCCTTAATCTTGCCAATAAGAAACAGATTTTGATTGAGCTAAATTTAATTGTTCCAGAGGTGGTCGTCATGATCCCCAATATGTATCTCTGCTATTTTTTTTTAGCATTAATTTTCAGCATCATTTCACTACCTTTTCCTAGCAAGTGTTCTGACGCACCATCTACTGATGTACAAGGATGAAGAAACTACACCCTCAAGGCGAAAATGTCTTGTTCTGTCTTGGTGATGTTACCTTAATCAGTGCAACAGGACCCAACACGTCGGGAAGCGCTCCCTGTCCTTTCCTCGCGAGTGGGTGGATGATGAGTCCGACGGCCCCGCAGGCCATGGCTCCCAGAACCAGCTTCTCGACAGTCGACTCGGCTGCTAGATAAGCCAGCTGCTGCTGGCTGGTAGCACAGTAACAATGTGAGAGCTGAAACCAGCAGAAACCAGCAGAGTACTGTGCAAAGCTTCCAGCGGATCATGCCAGGGGTGCCTGAAGCCCAGGGGCTGCGCCCCGACACAGAGCTAGTGCCGCAGTCGCCTCGTCGTCGTCGTCGCCGAGATCCATCTCGCGTGCGGCGAACAGCGCCGTCACCAAGCCACCACCCGAGCCAAGCCCCCCACTCCCACTGCCGCAGCAGCGTGCCTGCAACCGCGAGCACCTTGGCGGAGGGCATCGACTGCGGGCGCCGGAACGCCACTGGCGACGACAACGCCGGCCGGTGCGGCCTTGGTTCCCCGCACCGCCTTCTGCCTCTTCGCTCATGACGGCCTCCACATGCTCACCTCTCGACTCAGCTCGCCCTCCCCGTGGTCCCTCTCCTCACCCCACTGGATGCAGCTGCCTTGAGGCTCGAGGTGAAGTAGGCACGCCACGCAATTCCTTCGACATCCTTCCAAATAGCGGCTGGAAATCTATAACTCCTATAATCCTAACCCCCACTAATCTATTTTTCTGCCTCCTGATTGTTTAAAAGCTCAGGTATGACATCATACTTAGTGTTACTATATGCCAAATCTATCCGTCGATTCCATCCAAAAGTCTTTACTGAAACTGACACCACGTGATCAGTGAGTTCACGACCTTTATTATCCACCGAACAACTCACAGCAGTCCAAATCAATTCGTCTCCGTGACATCTGCTCGGCTTCTGCAACTGCCAATGATCATTAATATGCTCCCGTGGTCCAGGAAACCAAGGGCGCGGCGGCGGCGGCGGCTTCAGAGCTTCCCCTCCTCCAAGCAAAGGCCAGGTGCGGCCCCGCGCCATCCCTCCACTGCCTCTTCTACAAATAGCCCGGGCCGGCCGCGGGCGCTCCTCCCTATTCGAGTGCAGAGGCAAAATCGAGCAGACGCGAACGCAGGCAGCAAGCCCTTTCGATCCGGCGAGGAGAGGAGATGGCGGTGACGATCACGTGGGTGAAGGCGAGGCAGATCTTCGACAGCCGTGGAAACCCCACCGTCGAGGTGCGCGCATTTTGCTCAGTCATTCGAATCGAGGGGATGTGGATTTGGTTTTCTGTTCGGATTCGGCGCGTCGCTATGTCGATAAGCTCAGATTTTGTTTCGTTTGATGAAAAATCTGTGTTAATTGTGCTTGTGCGGCTGTGCGCAGGTGGACGTGGGCCTCAGCGACGGCAGCTTCGCGAGATGGGCCGTGCCGAGCGGCGCATCCACTGGTACGTGTGCCTGTCTGCTCTCTATCCACCCCGCAATTTTCTAATCATCTACATAGTGCTACTTCATGCGAAATTCTTTTCTGCTTTGTTTCCTGTTTTTACTGCACGAATTGAAGTACTTAGTGTGGAATTTCCTGCTGTTTTTTACTGCACGAATTGAAGTAAGAGTGTTTAGAAACATGTCAGCAGAATCATCACCAGCATGACATGGCTAGCTGATCTGAAAATTGCTTACCGTGTGGATCTGTTAATGAAGTAGAAGACAGCCTTGACTTTACAGGAGGGCGCAAGCTGCTTCGTCGAACCTCTCATCGCATTCGGTTCTCCTTCACCATGGAAAGGCTTCCACCTGCTAGCTGCTGCAATCGCAGCACCGATTGATTGGATCATCTCATGGTGATCAAAATTTGGAGTGGCTCTCAGTTCCCAAGAAAATGGCGAGGATCACAGCCTGTGCACACCGTGTATTATCACATTTTCCCCTCGGAATGGTTCCTCATCTATTTTGATTACATCAGTGCCATCTACCATGAATTTGAGAGTCTGCTGTCAAGGCCTCCTCTCTGTCACTCTTGAGGTGAGCTCATGATTACCACAGATATATTCCAATTGCAATCGACAAGCAAATATGTGGGTGAGCAGTTCCAAGCTAAGGTCATATCGGGCTTACTTCAGAAGTTCATGCCTTCTGTCGTTGCCTTCACTATTTTGGAGTTTTGGTCAATTTGCGTACCTACAGAACTGAGACATCAACAGTCTTACAGTACAGGTACTTTCTTATTTCTGATGCATTCAAAATATGTATACATGCACTGCTTCTTTTCCAATTTGGTGGTAAATTAAGTTTCTTGCCTACTTTCGTTGAGAAAGCTTCGAAAATATATGGTTGCAAATTTGACACTATGATAAAGCAGACAAACTAATGAGATTGAGCCTCTAGGTATTTTTTTTTCCCTTTCCCCTACTTCAATTCCTTACAACCATATACATACACACAGTTATATCTAAAAAATATATAGATAGATATCAAATCACATACTACTATTTCCACCTTTACATTGGACAACGTGCCCTTTCATTCAGACGTTGTATTTTTTAGGCTTGCACGGTAAAATACTCAGCCAAAATAAGATCTCTCTTTTGGGTAAAAAAAGAAAAACTTGAAGTTGTTTCTAATGATACAATAAGAGCTGGAATGGTGAGAAATCATGTATGTTAACTAAATTCCTGATGGATGCCTGTTGGATTGCTCGATAATGAATTGCCTTTTGGTTTTTTTAACCGTTGGGGTTCTTATATGTACTTGATCATTCCATGTGTGTACAAGGCAATCATATATAATGATTGTGGGCTGTGCCAAAATTGTTAGAGTTGAGCAAGTTCTTTTTCATGTTTAATTCGATGTAATAATTTTGATGCCATGCAAAATATAGAAATTTTCTTAGTGATCCCAACATTCTTTAAGTCCTATATACACAAGGCATCCCACAGCAACGCGCGGGGAATCCATCTAGTCTCTACACACGCGAAATCTCCCCACGCAGATCAAGGGGTATTGCATTTGTCCACAAAATTCCCTTCCCTTCGTTTAGTTTCTAGGCCTAATCACCCTGTTGTTGCCAAAGTAGCCCTAAGGGTTTCGCGCGCGGCACTTGTTCAAATTATTTTTTAAAAAAATCAGTCTTGATCCATCCATCGTTTGCATGAACCCTTGCGGGTGCTCGCGCGTAGTTTTACCTCAATCCAGAGCCTCACCCTATCGGTCGTCGTGCCATGGCGACTGGCCTGGCGTCCTGCTGCTGCTGCTGCTAGCAGCCAGGCGACCAGGCCCACAGCCACTCTCAGCACATGGGCCGGCCTGAAAAGGAGATGGTCGCCTCACCAGCCCAATAATGCAATGGCCCAAAGTGCGTTCAGTCTCTTCTGGTTCCTACCGACCAGACCAGAGGCGCCTGCCTGCCTGCGAACGGCGGCGGCGCACGGAGCGCACACGAATCTCTTCTAGGAAAGTGCATCTGGCCTGGCGGCGCTGGCTGAATCGCTCGCCTTCCTTGTGCTGGAGCCAAGCGCAGCCGCCATGGACGTGGAGGGAAAGGCGACGACTGGTCTCTACGCACCGCCGGCGGCCCTGCCCCGGCCGGCGACGTGGAGCACAAGCACAGGCAGAGAGAGAGAGAGCAGCCGTGTTCGTTGGAACTTGGGGACGCCGGAACCGGAACGGATGCGAAAGTCCTTAGGCCTCGTTCAGTTCGCAAAAAAGTTCACAAAAAACTTGCATTCGAATTCCCGTAGCACTTTTGTTTGTGTTTGGTAAATATTATTCAATCGTGCACCAACTAGACTCAAAAGATTTATCTCGTGATTTACAACTAAACTATGTAATTAGTTATTTTTTTACTTATATTTAGTGCTCCATACGTACGGATAGAAATTGATGTGATGGAGAAAGAGTGAAAAAACTTGTAACTTTTATTCCAACTGGACATGACATAGGTGCATGCTCTCACCTCGCCGCCAGCTTTACTTTTTTTCAAATTGACTGTCGCCGTGAGATCGCGTATTGTTTGACTCGATTTATGTAAAATACGAGAATATTTATATCTCCAAATAATTTTGTTAAAAACTAGATCCAAAGATCTTTCCGATGATACTAATTATGATACTAATCGATAATATTTAATATTTATAAAAATCGCTTAAGCATTCGCTTCTTAAACGGTTAGTCGACATTTTGAAACGGAGCGAGTACTCCGTACTTGGGTTCGGCTCGGTCAGTCGGCCTCGCGAGTGGTGACCCCGACCTGGCTGTGGCTGGGTTGGATCGACCCGACCCGACCCGACCACTCATTCATGCCTGCCTGCCTGGGTCACAACTCTCCTCAGGTCCGGTCCGGACCAAATATAATGGATTGGATATTTTTGGCCTCCCCCCTCCCTAGCTATCTCCAACACCGCAGCTGCTCGAGGCGAGTAGTGCCAATGGCGGGCGCTAGCGGCTGCCACTCGCTCCTCTCGCCGGCCTCACCGATCTCGCCTGCGCTCTTCTCGCGACACCGACCGGCCGCCGTCGGTCGGGCGAGTAATAAAGGTGCTTTCTATCTTCTTTTTCTCCCTCTGCCGGAACGTGCTCACTCTGCTCAGCTATGTCTTCTGTGCTATAGCTAGATATAGAGCTAAATATGACTAGTTTTGCGCGCTGCTTGTCTTATCTGTAGCGTTCGTGGAGAAATGTAACTGCGCTGGTTTTGATTTCAGTTCTTGGCATGCTTGTGCTTCAGTTCAATCGCAGGTTAGGTGTCTTGCCAAGGATGAGGATTCAAAGGGATGTGCAGACATGTCCAAGCGCAAGACTGTGAGTCCAGTCAGTAAAGTTTACTAAATATGTGTCCAACTTCAGTAATCTGTATACAAAAGCATCTTGCGTTTCAATTGAAACTACCAAACATCCCAAATAATTCTGGCTTTGATCTATATGTCCCTATTATAGTATTATGATGTTGAGCATTGTGACCATTGACAGCCTTAGTTCTTATTATTTACAGAGGTAAACCCAGCTTTTATAAAAAAACAACCAAAGTGACTGATAGCCTTAATCCTGCCAATAAGAAATAGATTTTCAGTGAGATAATTTTTGCTCGAGAGGTGGACTTCATGATACCCAAAATGTATTTCTGTATTTTATTTAGCTTTATTTACTTTTCAGCAGAATTTCACTTCCCTTTTCTTGCTTGTTCTGACGCACCATCTACTGTACAGGATGAAGAAACTATACCTTCAAGGCGAAAATGTCTTATCTGTCTTGGTGCTGTTACCTTAATCAGCGCAACAGGACCAACAATGTGTACACCAAACGGACTCGCTGCGGATACGATGAACAAGCCCGGGATACAGAAAGCTGTTTGCAGGAACTGTAATGGTAGTGGTGCTGTGATATGTAAGGGTCCCGTGGCGCTTCACTTTGTTTGTTCCTTGTTGATGTTGAATGATTTCATCAGTTCCAAACTCCCTAGTCCTACCAATAGGGCATCTACCTGCAGTAGGAAATGGAAACTAGAGAACCAACAATTTTTGTTCATTGGAATAGCTAACAACTTGAAGTATGCCATTTATATGCTAATATAGTGAGTCATGCTCTGCACTTGTCATTTCACTTCAAGTATCTACTAAGAAACAACAGCAGTTCTAGTTTTGAGTGGCTAACCGGAACACTATTCTTGGCACAAATGAATTGACGAAATTGTACATGCTGAACCAATTTATGTAGTCAATACAGCTTTTTAGTACTTTTATGGAGCATAGCTTCATGTCAGGAGCTTCATTCATGGCAAAACTACAAACTTGTTACTCCTTTTTCTTGGAGTGATAATTGAATTTCATCTCTATTCAGGTGACATGTGTGGTGGCACTGGGAAATGGAAGGCCCTCAATCGAAAGAGGGCGAAAGATGTTTATGAATTCACAGAGTGCCCAAATTGCTACGGTATGTTCTTTGTATAATTTCTGCCTTTAGTGTATATGCAACATGTAGTTTCAGATGCATGTCCTCATCCATAGAAAACTCTACTTTTCAAGAATTAATCATGTATGCGTTTTTGTCATTAGGCCGTGGGAAGCTGGTATGCCCTGTCTGTCTTGGAACTGGCCTGCCAAACAATAAGGGACTCCTCCGACGCCCAGAAGCCAAGCAGTTGCTTGACAAGATGTACAACGGCAAGATACTGCCAAGGACGTAGATTATCTTCGCCACAGCCAGGATTTTGAGTAGGAATGACATCCGAATCAATGTAGCACCAGTAGAGTGTAAAATTTTTGTTAGCCGTTCAACAAAGATTACACACATATGTAATGAGTAATGACCATTTCTAAGCTATACCAGAAAGTCAAAGCAAGATTCATGTGGTAGTGGGAAAACTAAACGCAAAAACTATGGCCTACTCCTACACATCATCAGAAGAAATGAATCGATGCTAGAACTAGAAGTGTTGGACATCGGGATGCACGGACCGTACGAGAGGACGGTGAATGCATGATAACTTATTCCAAGATCGCTATCGGCAACGTACAGCGCTGAATGTGCTACGGGAAGCACATCAGAGACTCTAATTTGTTGCCTTTCAAGATGCAAAACAACTACATTGATTGATATATACTTATAAAGGTAAACAACGGAAACAAACTACATCGAACAGAAGGAAGAGAAGAGATCAATCCGGTCCAGGGCCTCAGAGACAATTTGGCAAATGTGATGCATCAGAAAAATCAGATGGTACGGACAATAGATCTCCAATCATCGGCCCCGAAAGAAGAGAGCGAGCGCGCATTTAGAGTCACGATCTGGCGATGGCTTTGGTTTCTCTCACCTTGTATTTTGGACATGGCGCAGCGGCGGATTATGGTCCTGCAGCCTGCAGGAGAGGGGCACGGTGGCGGCTCAATAAATAGGAAGTATATATACTGTCTTTGAAACCCTAGCTACACGCCTAACTACCTTGTTGGGCTTTCGTTTAGGCCTGTGAATCTTTGATCAGTGTGGGTTTGTATGAGAACGGAGATTATAGCATCCTCCGGCCCATAATGAAGCCGAAGCGCCTTATTTGATTTTCTAGGATTTATCGGCGCATTAAGGGGTAAGCGATGTTTCCGTCGACGATCTGCCGCTTCGTCTTTCGGATGTGCTCATAGGGGTAGGATTTGCGTACGTGTGTTCATAGAGATAAGTATATGGACGTGTTGTGAGCGTCTGCGTTGTACTGTGTAGTTTAAAAAAATTGACCTACATTTACCTCTCCATCTTCCAAGAACCTCATAGGATAGTCCGAAACCATTGAACACCGCCATCATGGTTAGCTCTCTTTATACTCCATCTGTTCTAAAAGAAGTGATTTTTAGAGTTATCCTAAATCAAAATTTTAAAACTTTAACTTTTTTTTAAAAAAGCTTATCAAATTAGTATCATTAGATATATTATTAAAGAATATATCCTCATTTTTGTCATAGATGTTGTTCTCTATTCTATAAAATTAATTAAATTTTTTTAAAAAAAAATAACTGGTACGGGTTCTAAAAATTACTTTTTCAAGTAGAGGGAGTAGCTCCTTGAAATGAATATATTACAACAAATGACCCTTATTTCAAAAAAAAATTATAACAAATGACCAATTTTACATCAAAACCATCTCGAGAGCGCGGAATTACTAACACCAAAAAGGTGCCATGGCGGACCTCACTAGTCGAAGGTTGTAGAAGGCCGACAAAGTGTCGATGCAGACCATCTCCGACAAACAAGAACATAATAATAATCTACTATACCTAAATAAGAGGAACCCACTACAGGAATTCTCTGCGATTTTGTGAAGCCACGTAAGTAGAGCTTTAACCGTTACTTCACCTCCTCTGTTTTGAAGTTCAGTTTCACGCGCTGCAACAAGGTAGTCTGAAAGTTTGTCTCTTTGCTTCTCTGGAGATGCCACCTTCACTTTAATTCCTAGGTGCTCCACTTCCCAGCAGTGGCTCCACTTCTCCGGTAATCGATGGAAAAAAAAAAAATCAAGAGTCCCCATTACCCATCAAATCAACAAGCAGGCCGGCCAATTGCCAATTAATACAAGAAACGGTGTCTCCATGCATCATCATTGATGATCGACTAAATCACCACTGCGCATAGGGAGTAGGGACATAAGGCCGTCGCTGCCACCACAGCGCAGGGACATGAGGCGGTGACGCCATTGCTTGATCCTCATACTGCTTTCCGACGACCAAAGCCATCTGCATTGGAGCCCTACGTTACCCCGGTACTTCCCTGAACTGCCGTATGGGTATCGCGATACGTATCGGATACTCCGATATCAAAAGCCGCATACGCCGCCCGATACGGTATCGGTGAAGTATCGGGAAATACAACAATAAAAATAAATAAAATAAACACCGATACTTGGTCGATACCGTTCTTGCCGATACTCCTCGTAGGCGGACCGGTAAGTCCCCGGTTGACGGTTGTTTCGGCTAATACGCCTTGAGTGGCCTATTATGGTGAGGAGTGCCTTTATTCAATAGAAAACAAAAGAAAAACCCTCTTAAAAATGCTTCGTGGCACTAGCAAAGTCTATGCTTTGTCATTTTTATTTGTTAGAATTGTTCAGCTAGAGTAAAAATTGTTCTTAGTGTGTGTATACTTAATTTTTTAGTATGTATGTACTGATATTTTTTAATATATTTATATACTTGCCGTATCGGCGTATCTTTATTTTTGAAAAATGCCGTATCAACGTATCGCAGTATTAGTATCGGCGTATCGGTATCCCGTATCGGTGCAACGTAGTTGGAGCCGACGGGACGCCTGATCGCCACCACTATATAGGGGCGTCAGGCTGCCGATGCCACTGTGCATGGATGTATGGCCGCTGCTTGATCTTCAGGCTGCTGTGCAACATTGATATGCACTCTGGAGATCAAAAGCATCAGCATCTGAGCCACCAAAATCCTTATTACGGAGGATCTCCATCAAAAATTCCATAAAGGTATGGCATGGCTACCTCTCCTTCGTAAGAGTAATTGGAATAAATAACTTATTCTTGATTTCAGGTAATTTTGCCGTGAGCTGGGATGACCTGCGCGGTTGCGCGTCCTCTGTGCCGTGGCTGGGCTGGAGTCGCCACTGTAATGGGCGCGGGCACGGTGGTTGAGAGTGATGACTGTGTGAGAACTGAGAAGCTGAAGCCAATGCATTTGCATCCGGATAAGATTAAAGGCTAATGCTGCATGGTCTTTTCGGAGGAGTGACATGACATGGAAGGATACAGACTAAGTGAGATGGATTTGTTTGAGGTAGAATCTCTGGTGGCACAACGAACAACAATGTTCTATCACCATGTGTAATTCATGTCCATTGATGGTCCAAAGAAGGTTGGATGTACACGGGATCTTTGCCACATCAGAGGCAAATATGAGGTGAGGGGAAAGTTTTATTTTTATAATTTTTATAATTTCATCATTTCATACTCATGAATTCTTCTCTAAATTGTTACGTGTTTCCGCAGCAACGCGCGGGGTATTGTCTAGTAATTATAATGAAGCTGCCACCAAGCCATTAGAGAAGATGGACGCAGGCCCGCCTATCGATTCGGCTACCATGGCATCAAATCGGCAAAATCCCAGCTGAAAAGGCCAAAAAAGACTCTTGAGGCACTAGGAACAACAGGCGGAATCAGATGGACATGATAGATCTCAGGGCGGAACCACATGGACATGATAGATCTTATTGGACTTGCTACGATCCAACGAGTGCGGCAGACCGCGGGGCGTCAACTGCTGAAACTACTAGCAGGATCTGCTCCTAGCATCTTTGAGCGGGTAGCCCACGATTGATTGAACGCCTCAACGTAACGGGCGACGAGCGATGCGTCGGCGGATCATCACCGTCACCGACCCGGCGACTTCGAACTGTCCGTTTGTCAGCTGCCGCTATAAGCGGCAAACGCGATTCTGCAGTAGGGGCTGCAAGCAATCGTCTACTACAGTATTTGCGGCAGCATATTTGATCGCTACCAAACAAAGCATCCATTAAGGCCCCTTTGGCTCACCGGATCGGCAAAGGAAAAACGTAGAATTCCTCCGTCTGCAGGAAAGGAAATCTTCCCGCGTCCACTCCATTCCTTCAGAAACAGTACGCTCGCTTCTCTCTCTCATCCGTTTCATTCGGCCACTCGCATCTCTCTCTCATCCATTCACCGGCACGCTCGCTCCTCCCCCTTCCCCACGCTCCACCGTCCCCACCTGGCCAGCACCAGCGCCGACCATGGCGGATCTGGCACCGGCAGCGGCGCGACGCGAAGCCCTCCGCGCCGGCCGGACCTCGGATTCGGGCGGCCCCCTGGCGGACGCGACGTCCTCCGCGCTGGGCGCGCGGGCGGACGCGGACCTCCGGTTTTCCTGCGTTTCCCCCGTGAGCGAAAGAGGGCCTAAAAAAAAATCTAGTGCCAGATTCCAAGTGGCACGACACTGATATGTTCGCATCGTTACTAGAACTAGATATCTCGAGCTTACAGCGATTCATTTGAAGTCCAAAAGCAACAAAAAACACAACCGAGTATAGCCACTAAAACGCTTCACACAGACATAATAATGTCCCATTTTTAATCACGCAACAGGAGAACCAGCACCTTCAGCATCAGCAAATATCAACGTTGACTCATTTGTGCCAACAGAACTGGGAGCACCGAACACCGCAACATTCTAGAACGGTGAATAACAGATGTTTTTAAACCCCCATCATATGCAGAGTTCTGTGTTTTAAGGACATGTAAAAAATAACTGGGCGAGTAAAACAAGGATTGCTATGGCATTCATGGCCTGAACCCCGTAAAAATTTGAAATCCAACTTCATGCCAAATCTCCTCTCTTTAGATTCTTTAGATGCCAAAACCAAACACTCCGCGTATCCGCTGGAATATGAGCTCTCTCCAGCCTCTCTCAGTATTCTCTACCACAGTCGAATTCCCATACCTGCAATTGCTCAGAGGCAAGTGGATAATAATTAGTACAAGTGACAAACATCAACAGAAGAACAGTTGCCATTGGAAAAGCATAGGAGTATCAACATACTTGTCTTCCTCTGGCACATCAGTTTGTTTGAGCTTTATGATTGTAACTCCAGACTCAGGCTCATCAAACGTCAACCGGACCTGCATTTCGATTGAGTTCAGAAGAGAAGCATGCTAAGTACAACATGGCTAAAATAATCCAGATGGTATTTTCAGGCATGACCATAATTATAGATGCCTTGTGCACATTAGCATCTACTATATCTCAAGTGATATCCTACATTCCTACAGCAATAGCCACAGAGCAGCACTGGAAAGGAGGAGAAAAAAAAATTAGATGGCTAAGTATCCAAATCCACAAGCTAATCACAGCAAGTCCACACACACATGCCAAATAAGATGAGCACACAGCCCCACAAATACATTATACATTGCCCATAAGTATTGCATACCCACTGCGGAAATTCAAAAATTCATCTGATAAATTACAGCTGATTAAGATAACAACTACACAACCCTACACATACTCACTAAAGACAATTCACAAACTGTTATGATTGATTACTAATGAACTCAGGACAAATAGTGCACATTGCATGATTCCACATAGTAGGCTTACTAGTCGACTACATGTTGATCATACGTTTGGCAACTACTCCAAATCCCCAAAAGAATGGATATCTCACTTAACAAGTCAACGATCCAAACTTTGACTAAATATTTATAAAAAAAAAAAAGTACTAATATTTATGATACATAACAATTATCACCAGTTTAATTAATCATGGAATATGTTTTCATAATAAATAAATTTGAAGATAAAACTGTTGATAGTATTTTCTATAAATATAGTCAAATTTGGAATTGTCTGACTCCTCGTGAAGCAATACTTCCATTCTTTCTGGAAAGCAGGGAGTACATGCTCAGTACAAATTGAGAAAATTCAACCTACAGTGCTCAATTAGAGACCTAATTGTTTTCATAATCTGACAAATTAAATGGTATTTTACTAGACAGTGCTATGCACATATTTAAATGGTACTCAATCCATTCCAAATTATAGTTTCCTTTTGTCTTTATCCTAAGTCAAATATCTCCAACTTTGACCAGTTCTTTTGAAAAATGTATCAACTTCTACAAGTTCAAATGAATGCACTATCAAACAAATATTTCATAAAGGAATAGTGAAACTAATTTAATGTTTGTCAATGCTAATGCAATTTTCTATAAACTTGGCCAAAGGTAGAGGAAATTTGTCTTAGAAAAAAGCTAAAGGGAACTATAACATGGAGTGGAGGGAGCTACATGGACATTAACTGAGTAGCGTGAATCCTTAGATTGATGTTTGAATTTGAGTTCATAAAAATGGGAGGAAACAACAACATGGCTCATCAAACTTGTATTTTCTTGAATAGTTTTATTAATCGTCAGTCTTATTTTCTGAATTTAACAAACTATTAATCATTAACAGCTATTCACTGTTGGAGATATCTCTCCACCGCTTATCTCTTAACCGTTGAGGGAAAGAATACCGTGGCCACAGTTATATCTGCCACATCTAAAGTTAGACATTTGCCGCAAAGTTGGCATGCCACTGCTCTGACGCATGCCTAACCTTAGTTGCGGCAAACTCTGGCTATGAAGCATACAAGCCAATATCTTGCCCAACCCCAACAATAAATTTCAACATCCAAACTTATGCACCTAGATTAGTGAGCATACAAGGGCAATAGCAAAATGATTAGCTGACATAGGTACCCAGCCATGGCATGAGGATCTTACCGAGGAGTACAAGCCGTCAGGCCAGCTTCCAAACCGCCACTTCTGTGCAATCAGTTTCCCTTCCTGCAGCTCCTCGTTGATGCCAGTGATAGACCCATCAAAGAGGCTAAATTCGCCTCCAACCTCTCTGCTGATCCTCGCATTGCTCTGTGTAAACCCTTTCCACCTGTTCTCATCCATCAAGATCTCATATATGTCCTTCGAGCGGCAGTAGAACTTCTCCGTCATCTCAATGGTCTTGAACCCCTCCTTGTCCTTCGCCTTAGCCTTTTTCTTCTCCGCAGCCGGCGCAGGAGCCGCCGCCACCTCCTCCTTCTTCGCCGGGGCGGCGCCAGGCGCCACAGCGGCTACCTTGGCGGGAGTTTTCTTGGCCTCCAGCTCGTCCCTGGCCGGTCCACCCTTGGCCATGGCAGCGACGAACTCCCGGATCTTCTCGAGCACCATGGGTTTGCCGCGGGCGAGGAAGGCGTCCTGGCGCGGAGCGCGAGGGGAGTCTCGTCGCCGCGCACGGTGACGCGGAGGTCGGGGTCCTCGTCGGCGTTCTCGTCGGCGAGGTAGGGGACCTCCGCGGTGCCGGCGACCTTCACGGCTCCGGCCTCCGAGGGGCCTCGGCCTCCCAGGAGAGGGTGAGCGAGAGCTCGTACCCCGGGATGACCTTGCCCTTGCGGATGTTGACGTAGGCCTCGCCGTCGAGCTTGTCGAGCGCGACGGTGCGGGAGCGTGAGGCCGCCCTCGCCGTCGAGGACGGTGAGGCCCGCGAGCGCGGAGGAGAGCCGCGCGCGGGACCACTCGAGGCAGTCGCGCTCCGCCCAGTGCCAGTTGTGGACGTTGGTGCCGTCGGCGCGCTCCTCCACGATCCACCGCTTGTCGCCCTCGCCGTACTTCGCCATGGGTGCGCGGGGGTGCTGGGGGAGGGGGAGGGGAGGCGGGCTTAGGGTTTGGACGGGGGGCTCGGATTCGTTCGGATCTGCGCGTGGTTTCGTGGTGTTCAGGGTGTGGAATGGATGCCCGGAGACGAAAAGAGGTTTTTTAGAGCAGGAGGAGAAGGCTGCTTCTGGATGGTTCGGTGGTGGATCGGAATACTCTCGAAGGTCAGGGGCAAACAAGGGGAAAGACTCTGGTAGGTTCTACCGGTGGGATTGCTTTCTAAATTCTAACCATTTGAATGAATGAATTCAAAAGGTGCTTGTATATTCTTTTTAATAAGAATAGAAATTTTAATGAAACAATACCATCCAACAGTTTTTTAAGTAACATCTCTAAATATTACATCCTCATCTAAATTTCTCGCTAGTTAAAGAGTACATAGAATATAATTGGCTCTCTAGATTGAACACAAGATATATAAAAAAATTTGATGGAGGATGGAAAAATATAGAGAATATTTCATATTCAAATGAATATACAAATGATAATTTAGAAAGTAGATAATTTAGAAAGTAGATTTAAGAAAAACTCTTGAAATGCACTTATGCCTATTTTTCATCCTAGATTTTACCGCACTATTTACAAAAGTAATTTTTAGATGCTAAACTAAAATAAAAAAGGACCCTTGATGCATGGTTTCATTTACAGTATAGTTTATACTTTTATGGGCATTAGCTTCGAAATACATGATATTTTCAAATTAAATGATCCTAGTATATTTTCACTTAGTTTTCAATATGTGGGAATAAAAAGCTCCTAGTTTAGTTTTCATTATATTTACAATGTGCCGATAATAGTGTGCTTATAGATAAAACTAATATACTCTCTCTTAAAAAAATATACTCTCCCTTTTAAAAATTTTTTATATGCCATTATCATTATTTTTTAATCGTGGTTGATTCATTACTGTCGACAAATAGTCAGCAAACGATTACAATAACATCGTCTGGGACGGTGCTGGAGAACACCGTTGCACCCTCGATGCAACTATAACCTAGACTCGGCAAAAGATGAGCAGCTTTATTACCAACCCTGCCCAAGAAACTATAAAAAAAAACTTATTTTTACTAGTGTGTCTTCTTATTAAATGTGAATCCATTAAGACCCACTTTCATGTGAGACGCGTATATTTATTTGTGATGCAAGAGGCCCATGGGTTAACTCATAGCTCACAATTTAGTCCCAGGTCAAGCCTAGTAATGGCTCAAATATCCATCCATCCATCCATTTATCCAATTCATTTTCCTCTTTTGAATTAAACTAATAATCAACATTCCAAATTTACATCTCAAAGTAATCTAAATTAAAACTTACTCCTACTTATATTTATTTACAAATTTATATAAGAATCAAATGGTAATATAAAATATAGTTAAAATGTTTTTAAAATTATTTTTAGTATTAAAATGGATTTTTTTCTATTTATTGAATGACTTCGAGTTTGAACTACATGGTGCTCTTAAAAGATCCATATATTGTACTAAAATGCACATATAAGTACATTATTTTATCTTAGTACTACATATAAAATTGGAAGGAAAAATTTAAATGTTTTTATACTTCACCTCTTATCTTCTACTTTATCCCAAATTATAAGACGTTTGATTTTTTTATCACAGGTTTGACCACTCGCCTTATTCAAAATATTTATGCAAACATAGGCAAATTTAAGTTATTCTTGAAAACTATTATTAATAAAAAGTCACAACAAAAAGAAATGATATTTTATAAAAAAAATAGATAAGATGAGTGGTCAAACTTGATGTTAAAAAAGTCAAACATCTTATAATTTGAGATGGAGGAAGTAGATCACTACATAAATTCTATAATTTAATAATACCCTAATGCTTTCAAAATATTTTGAAACTTGATCAGGGAACAAAATACATCCAAAAAAGTGTTTGGAATAAACTATAGTTTATATGATTGTTTGCTTGGTGTTCCTTTCGAGGTCCTCGTTTCCAAACAACTCTCTATTTCAAAGTTCTTGTTTCGAGCATCATAAAATGCTAACATGACACAAAAAGGACACAAAAAGGTATGTTAACATCACACTTTGAGTACCATAAAACATGGAATCTCTTGTAGAAAGGGATAGACGGATAGGTACAGCATGAGATACACAAGAAGCGTATAAATTTTTTGGATGAAAGTAATTGGGTGCTATAGGCTCTCTCAGACTATGTGTAAATGGTTATGTCAAGAGTACTATCAATGTAGGCCTACCTGGTCATATGGTTATTTCGTTTTTTGAAAAAAAAAAAAGACATCTAATTAATGAAGCATGAAGCCGCTTTTTACCACTAGTATAGTATTGTTTGATTAATTAGGGCATCCAAGCCTCCATCCAAGGCCATGAAGTTTCTAAAAATAAATTAAAAATAGCTACGCCTGAGAGATTCGAACTCTCGCGGGGAAACCCCATGTACTTAGCAGGCACACGCCTTAACCACTCGGCCAAAGCGTCGCTCGTATAAATGGTGCACCAGTTCTCTTTAATAAAGATTTTGTATATAATAATGCAGGCCTGCTATATGACTCTAATCTGACTATTGGGCCTAGCGCACAGACCATACTAGCTGGATCAAAATTGCATTTGTAACAAATAGGTCTGCCAGAAACGAATGACCAGAGAAAAGAGCGAATGAGCCTGTGGTCCAGTGGTAGGGCTATCCAGTGGAACGCTACCCATTAGGGATCAAATCCTGGTGCTCACATCTTTTTCTGGGATTTTTCCAGGATTTACCGGCGTTATGCATTAAGTGGTAAGCGACGTTCCCGTCGACGACGAGGCGCCAGTGGTGACTTCGAGAATCTCCAGATCTGCCGGCTGGCTCAGTTCTTCGAAGGTGCTCATAGGGGTAGGGTTTACGTATGTGTGTTCATAGGGATGAGTGTGCGTGCGTATTGTGAACGTCTACGTTGTACTGTGTCATTCTCAAAAAAAAAGTTTTAAGAGAAAAGAAACCCTTAAAACTTGTGATTTTCTTTCCGGTGGTGGGTAGGATAGGAAAATGAGCAGCAGCGTAAATCATTTCCCTTGTTTGGATTTCCTGTTAGCAATAGAAGCAGGAGTATGTGTTTAAATATGAGAAAGAGAAACAAAGGTTTCTTTTCCCAAACCTTATAAACCAGGCAGGAGGGTGGAATGCTGAGACATGGGTGGGTTATAAGTAAGAGACATACTATAAAGTTACAATTTTTCTCTTTTGGATTAGGGATAGAAAAACCTTTTTCCAGACCTTATAAACCATGGAGGAGGGTGGGATGCTGAGAGGTGGGTGGGTTATGAGTAAAAAAACATATAAAATTATGCTTTTTCTCCTAGTTATGTCGTATTTGATTGATTCTCAACTTCCTTAAGCAGGGTAAAAAAGATAATTATGGTCATTATATATTTCATATCAGTCCACCCAAGAAATTATCCCCGGCAGGGATGACATTTCCTCCGTCTACACTTGTTAGTGCACTCAGAAAAGCCCTCACATGACAAACCAACAATTAAGAATAATTTAGGGATGCCTCATCATGATCCTAGAGCACAAGTGATTTGAGGCTTCAACGCGGCACAAACAATTTGACGCTTCAAATGCATGACCGCCCATGCGTGACATCCGCCACGTCCTCACCCCGCGGCCAATCAACCAAAGTTCTGTTTTTTTTTCAAAAAATAAACATCATCCTGTCACTAGTCACGACTCCTCCCCATCCCGCGTATAGGGTCTCCTAGATAGGTCACTGCCCTCTTGACGCACCTCGCGGCCGGCAGCAGCCCTGCCGGCACTTCCCGAGGCCAGCTGCCTAGGTGCCAGGCAAGTCGTCAACCCTCCTCCAGAACATGCTCTCGATGTTGCCCCTCCCGCACGCTCCCTCTCCAACCTCTGCCTCCTGCCCTCCTCCGCCCCTCCCTTACCGGGGGCTTGTTCTCCTGCTCTACCCCTCCCATGCTCTTGGTTAAAATTACTAAAACACCAATGAACAAGACAAAGTGAATTGCACGTTCATTTTTTGATCGTAGAGGGATATTTATAGAGGTCATGGACTTCGTAAACTGCATACAAATAACCATTTACCCCCTATTATAATCAATACAACTTCTTTAAAGTACCGGGGGCAAAGCTATCTTTTCATCTTCAAGACTTCATTTCTTATGCTCTCTTTGTTGATCTCACAGATGTTTTTTCTCAAGATGTCTTCGTTCTTCCAAATTTGAACATTTTAGAACTTCGCACACCATGCATGACTTCAGGCAAACCTAAAACTCTTTCTTTGTCGTACCAGTTTTGTCAATATTTTGTTTGACCCTCGTGAAGTTCTCTTTTCACTCTTGTTTCCTTAGAAATCTAGTTCATCAAAAAGATGTTGTGATTAACTCCAAAGTCTTAGGGCTACGTTTCTGGCAAAGTCAAATCCCCAACACCCACCACCTCTGACCTCACTTCTTGGTGTCAGTCCATGTCGTGGCCCGCACATGCGGTCCCCAACCTCTTCCTCCTCCTTGACGGCACCTGGAGGCAGGCCAAGGAGATACGTGAGGACAGCCTGCCTGTCCTCTTGTCGTTGGGGTGGTCTCCGTTGACAATTGGCCCGACGGGGATATTGTTGATTTCGCCAAAGACTAGGTGGGTTCATTCGGTGTTCCCCTTGTCTCTCTGATTGACTCGCTCTTCTGATATTTCTTCTTTTTGTTGGCTATGGATGTGGGCATGGGGGTGTAGAAGAAGGACGAGGATAAGGCACATGAGAAGAAGCTCAATGATCTCTCAAGGTCGTCATCAGCAACACAAAGGTTCCTTGGTATGGCCTCCTCCCCTTGTGTTGTGTTTAGGCATCTTATATGGTTCAACATTATGAATGATGCAGCTGATGGACAATGGGAAATAACAGATATTTCTGACTTTGGTCAGGACATGCCCTCATCTCTTTCTGAAACATTATTGTTCAACATCCTTCCATGCATTGTGGGGTTATAAGGGTCAGTCACATCCTAGATGAAATGTGAAAACATAGGACACAGTGCAACGGACTCCTGGAAGCACACCATCGCCACCTTCCAGTGTGGTCCGCCAAATCAGCAAAAACACAAATTAATATTATTATGGATATATAATATAACAAAATCATTCTGTAAGAATCATTCAAGTATCAAGAGCTGTAAGGATCATTGGGGTATCAAGAATATTGGGTACTTTTTTCACCACAGACAAGTCTGAATTTCATTACTGAAAAAGCAATGGAATTACAAAAGTTTCATGACATCTAAGAAGATTGAGACCTAAACATACCTACTACTACCTTTCAAACTGAGTGCACAGGGCTCAGCCAGAAAGGCAAAACGAGCAGTAGAACAACTACACCTAACCAGAACACAAACCAAAGTTCAGGCCAAACAGACTACAGCTTGAACTGGGGCAACTTCAACTTATCTACAAGCCAGAGAAGGCTGCCACGCACGCAAAACCTGCTACGATTACTGCAGAATTCAGATATCAGGAAGGTTGGTCCTGGAAGCCAAAGACGCTATATAATCTGCAGTTTCATAGAGGTCCCTCCTCCTCTGAGCAATTGTTGTTTCCATGAACTCTTTATGTTCAGACATGGAATCAAGAAGCTCCATTAGCTCAAGAGCAGCTGCCTGAGTGTCTTCTTCAGCTTTAAGTGTTGCATCTTGGAGCCTCTTCTCCGATATCTATCAAATCAATTTTTGTTTGAATTATCTTACTCCAATGTGCCAGACTAATAAAGGAATGTGTTTTAAGTACTAACAAAACAAACAGTAAGAAGTACCTTCAAAAATCGTCTGCCTGCTTTTCAACAGAAATCAAACTATTTTTCTTTGTCTCCAACTGATCTTTCATTTGTCCAGCTTCAGATGTGAATCTTGAGTCATTGTTTATAATTTCACGATCCAGTGAATTCAAACGAGCAACCATCTAGACAACAGCAGATACAAGAGGTTCAACTTTATTATTTTGCAATAATTATTCTGTAAGAATCCAGATAAACGTGAGCTGTATGGTAAAAACAAGGGGTAAGCACT
Organism: Chrysopogon serrulatus; assembly: GCA_015844335.1. Classification (NCBI taxonomy): domain Eukaryota; kingdom Viridiplantae; phylum Streptophyta; class Magnoliopsida; order Poales; family Poaceae; genus Chrysopogon; species Chrysopogon serrulatus. The sequence goes on along the minus strand of JADLZL010006045.1, from coordinate 161,776 downwards.
TGTGCATATCAATGTTGGTTGGACTCTAGAATCACCATGAAAAGAGTGGGATAACAAATTCATGAACACCCAAAAAATGATGCAAACTGGAATAACATAATCAGTTAAATTAGATGCTCCTACTTAGGGGGAAAAGAATCCAATTTCAAACTTTTGACAACACTGTTCCAACACTTGACTGATTGGCATATTCATTGTTTTATTGTGACTCTAAATTTGATATTGTCAAGATAATAACTCCACATACATAGTCCTAAATTCAGATGAGGAGTGGAGGGCATCCACTTACTCCCTCCGTCCCACTTACTCCACTCCAAATTATAGTTCACTTTGGCATTGTCTTATACCAAACTTCTCCAACTTTGAACGAGTGTTTAGAAAAATATGTTAGCATCTACAAATCCAAATAAATACACAGACATCTCATGGAAAAACGTAATAAAACAAATCTGATGTTGCAGATGTTGATGCATTTTTCTATAAACTCAGTCAAAGTTAGAGAAGTTTGATTTAGTAGCTCTCAAGTCTAATCACGACATACCAGTATAATCCATGACATAAACCAAAATCCAATTTATTAACAGCACAAATGAATTTTCATTCATCGAAGCCATTCTTTTGTGCTAACTTCACCATAAGTTTCATTTTATGTGTAATATAAAATGGGATAAAAGGAGGGTAGGACATCTACCTAATCTTAGCAAATAGATGATGGCATCATGCCCAGTCTAAAGGCATAGCATTAGAAAAGCAATAGATTAGATAACTCTCAAGTCAAATCACAACACATCAACGTATAATCCATGGCCTAAAATCCAAACTTCAATTTTCAATAACAGCGTCAATTAGTCATAATTGGCCCAATTCAAATACTTAGGGCTTTTTCACCACAAATTTGATGTGTGAATATGCCCAGGGCACAGCCTATTTATACAAAGTGCTACTCTTCCTCATTTTAGTAAAAGTCAGCTAAAAAGGCATGATACTGGTTAATCCAGCTAATAAATTGCTAAAAGGACTAGAATTAAAGCTTCATCAAGTTGAACCGACTGACTCTAGAAACTACATCAAGATCTGATTAATTGTCTTATTGATATATCATCACAATATCACTAGAAAACATTGGTCACCTAAAATATGTAGCTGAAGTAACCGATTTTTTTTAAAGAAGGAACTGTAGCAATTCCCTGATGATGTATCATTTGTGCGCAGCTCTTTCCAAAAATGTGATGGGTTCTATCATGTGGCCAATAGTGCAAAGTAATTTCAGAATAAGCATAACAAATAAAGGAGGAAGGGCAAAATAATTTCAGATCACATTTTACTCTATAGGCTATAAAATGTAATGTAATGCTTGAAAAGATCACATTTTACTCTACAGGCTATAAAATGTGATGTACTGCTTGAAAAAAAGATGGACTGACTTTGTCATTTTTTGCCTGGAGACTGGAAATATTATTCCTTTCCTCCTCTAGAACCTTAACATTTCTTTGCAGCTGCTCCTGTAGATCATTTAATTTTTCAAGATTTGAGAGGCAGATCCTTTTGTTTTCCTCAGCTTGAGCCGCAAGTGCAGGTTTTAGTACTGTTTTGTAACCAGTACCTAGCATCTCAGCAGGAGAAGATCCTTTTGAATTTATCATGTACTGAAAAGCAACACTAGGTTTCAACCTGAAAAGTGGTCCAGAAGTGTAAAAATGAGCACATAATACAAACTGAACTAACTAAAGGAGCTAATAGAGTTAAAAAAAAACACAGTAAAAAAACATTTCAGCCTTTGTTTGCTTTTTTTGTTTAGTAAACACAACAACAGCAAACAGAACATGATGACAACTGGATTCAAACTTTCAAAGCCCCCAAAATTTTAGTGAAATGTTTCTTTCCCAAAAAATTTCATGGAAACTAATCATAGGGCATCATAATCAGTCAATAAGTTTCAGTGTAAAAAATTACAGGATTCACTATTTGGCACATATTCCAACTAGTTCAATTTGTTTGTCCAGCAAAAATATCCTATACTAATGTCATGTCCAGTTCACATTATTCAATTTTTTTTTTTTGAAGTCTTAAGGACCAGGCATTAAAGCTTTTAAGAATAATAATAAAATTATAAATAATACACTTTGTACATAAATTACTTTTCACATTGTGCATTTACTTTCTTTACAATGGTTTTGGTTTCAAGTTATTTGTGGTTCTCTGATTAATATACCATTTCATTGTGATAAAAAAAACATCAAAATAGACCAACACCAAAGCTATAAGGGCCAAGCTGATTACTCTTCCATGCATTAGATATTTTGTTGACTGCAGATAGCAGCACTGTAAATTTAAACCAATTGAAACTCAAGAATGACTGCAAAAACAACCATTCAAATATCTAATAAAACCACTAGTGAAATTTCAGATTCATAAATGCAAGTGAATGGTAATAAACTAACTCCTTATGTAGCATAAACACTAATTCCTATAAGTCATACAAAACTACAGTGAGCACAAATAAAGGGGCACACCAACAGCAAGAGTAACAATATAAACTGTGATGAGCACAAATAGCACCAAAACAAAACATATCTGAAATAAAAAAAACAATTTAAGAAAATTAATAAACTTTTAGAACCACAACTATACAAGGCTAAATATCTATAGAGAGCAGAATGATTCTCACAAAATACAGAGAGTTTTGAGCTAATAAATTTGAACAAGAATCCAGGGCATGGAACATGACTCTAAAAATATCTGAATGAATAATTATATATAGTTTTCTTCATCAGAACAGAAAGTTTATTGGTATGGTTCGCATTGGTTCCTAGGTGGAGCTACTGGCAATTTCTATTAGAACTGAGACAAATAAAATTAAGAAAGAATAGGAGATGCTGCAGCACGTTCATACTTTTTGAGGGCCTGGTTGCACTGCTCAGCAAGCCTCTCAAGCTCCTCAAGCTTGGCAACCAGATTAGCTTCAACTTCCCAGACCTTATCCTCCAGTGTTGCTTTCCCCTTCTCGGCGTTGGCAATATCATGTTCAATCGCCTGCATCTCCCTACGCATTCTATCAATATCCCTCACATTAAACGGCTGGGCATCCACTTGTTTCAATAGGTCCTGAATTTCAGCAGCAGTGCGCTGGGTGTCTGACACTTTTGCCTCCAGCTCTTTCTCCAGATCCCCCAATGCAAGTTCCTTTTCGCTGATCTTAGTTTTCCAAGTTTTCACTACAGCTTCAAACTTGCGAACATCCTCAGTTAAGGCCTCCTTCTCTGACTGCAGTGCTTCCCGCCGCGAGGGACCCAAGGTGAGCTCATGAATCTCGGTCTCCAGTTCCTCAGCCTCCTTCTCCAGAGCACGAACTGTTGCAAGTTTCGCCTCACCAGTCATCCGAGCTTTAGAGGCGTACTCCTCGTCAAGGGCCTCGACGACGTCGTCCTGCCCCAACAAGAAGTGGGTGTAGGCCTTCGTGGTGTAGTCCAGGAGATCGTTGGATGGGGCGCCCGTGGCATCCATGTCGTCGTCTCCTTGGGCGTAGCAGAGGATGGTCATCCAGTGGAGTACGGAGAGCACCGCCGGCCACGAGTGCGGTGTGCTGGGGGTCTTGAGTGCGGAGCGGGAGACCTTGTAGGGGCATCCGAGGATGCGGAGGTTCTGGATGAGGTCATCCTCGAACGTGGCGTCGTTGCGGGGCAGGTGGAGGCGGTCGACGAGGAGGCGGAGCGCCGCCTGGATGTCGCGCGCGGAGGGCAGAGGCCCCCGCAACGAGACGGCGGGGTCGAGGAATCCGTTGACGACGCGGAGCGCGGCGGTCTGCGTGGCGCGGTCGGAGAAGTTGGGCGCGGCGCCGACGCCCGCGCCGGCGGTGGAAGCGGGGCGGCTGCTGCAGAGGCTGGCGGCGTCGGAGTCGCGGCGGGAGAAGGCGGAGTCGAGGTTGCGGATGACGCTGGCGTCCAGCGCTGGGGTGGCCCCGGCCGCGGAGGAGGGAGCCAGGGAGGGCTTGGGAGCCGGCGGCCGCCGCCACGCCGCATGGCCGCGGATCTGCAGCAACAAGAGACGAGAGGGTCTCAAAAACCGTACGGTGGTCGCCCACAAAATAGAGGGGAGGGGATCTCGGAGCGCCAGCCATGGACTCACCAGTAATGGAGGGAGAGCTCGCCGGAGGGCTTCGATCTGGCACTACCAGTGGAGGGAGGCAGCGCAATGGAGAGAACAGCGGAGGGGGGCATCCGCTGCGACTGAGAGAGGGAGGCGGCGCTGGGGGAGCGGCAGCGAGTTCAAACAAGTGGAGTCAAGGAACCAAACGGGCTTCTTCTCGTGTTTCTACGCATCAATTGGGCCAGGATGGAGTACCAGAGAAACCGAACACACCCCACAGTGACTTGGGTGCTGAGATTTTTTTTTTTTTTTTTTTTTTTTGAGATGGGTTAGAGGTTTTTTCTCTTGGCAAGGAGCAGCGCCGGTGGGGGCAAGTGGGCCGTGCGGTCAGCGAGGAGTGGTACAATTTTTTTTTGGCGTTTGGATTAGGTGAAATAGGGATGTTTGGATCGGATGAATTAATAACTAGTTTAAATAAGGGAACGTATCTAGTGCAAACTAACTTCTGTGAAAATTAGGTAAACGACGGCAAAAAAAGTTGTCTAAATTCATTAAAAAAAAATCACACATGTAGATGATATGATGAGACACAACCTTGTAAAATATCTTATCCAAACTCGACTTTGTTTGTGAGATATAAAAATAATAAAAATAACAAATTTCAAGCGTAAAAGGTCCAAATGATTTGTTAGAAATTTATTATTTTTATATCTCACAAACAAAATCGAGTTTGGACAAGATATTTTACAAGATTATGTATCATCATATCATCTATATGTGTGATTTTTTTTGATGAATTTAGACAACTTTTTACCATGGTTTGCACGAAGTTTTCCGTAAAAGTTAGTTTGCACTAGATAATGCGTTCCCTTAAATAATTAGGTTTTTATAGATTAGTGGTAACTAGTCGAGTCTTGAAATTAGTCATTAGTTCACCCACTAGTTCATCTCTTTAGATCCTTCCCCGCTAGAAAATAGGATAGTGAAAATATTATGCAATGTTTGGTTTGCAGGAACAGGAAACAGGTTGTGAAAGGCAAAGGTAAACAAGCACCTCATCTCTCACTAATCCTATCCTGCTGGGAGGGGTGGTTTGTGGCGGGATAGGACCTTCCACCAATCCTCTTCGATGTAGGCAACGGCGAACCTCGGTGGGACTGTCATGGACTTGCATTGGGCAAGCTTTCGAGTTTGGGGGCCTTCCATGTGCGCACAAGTTCTAGTGCCTGTGGGGTAGCCGCCTTGGTCGGGTTTGTCGTGGTAGCGGTACTGGCGGTAGCTATGATCGACTTCGGCCAGGGCGTCAACGACGTTAGTGTGCTAGCGGATGCGGCGATGCGAGGTCGGCCTTGGTGTCGGGGTTGATGGCGAAGTAGAGGGTGATGTGGGTCACTAGATCTCGTTGATCTCTATATGCTCTTCGGGGGCAACACGGTAGCGACCCCCCGGAGGCGTGAAGCGAGTCCGGAGACGGGAGGCATCCCGGCACCATCGAGGCAACGACATATGTCACTAACATCATGGATGTGTCTTGGAGTCTGGCGGAGTCGAGGCAACATGTCCGGTGTCGTCGAGGCGGCAACGCAGGTTGGGGAGGCGTTGTGGCATCTGGCAATGTTGAGGCAATGGGGGCAGTGCGATTTGTTGATAAAGACGATGTAGGTTTCAAGCATTTGTATTCCCGTGTGGGAAAATTTTTTTTGAGGCAGGATGGGTCTACCGGGAGGATTTTTTTACAAGAAAGGGGATGGGTCTATGGTGAGCGATTGCTTTTATGACCGCATTAAGCCATGACCCGTCGCGTGCGACCTTGGCTCTGCGTGCCTTCTTCCTCCCCCCACTTGTGTTTCTTTCCCCTGCCGTCCCCTAGCCCACGGCTTCCTCGCCCGGCCCTGCCTGCCGCCCCATGCCACGCCCGAGGACCCCGCCCACCCTAAATACAAGACAAACTTGTCGGGCGTTGTCCTTAGCCTTGCCCCTGCCCCACCATCTCGCCTCTACCACCGGTGGCAGTGACAAGTAACCTTGTTGCACACACTACTCATCTCGCCCCTCGAATTTGCCTACATTAATCTCGGGGACCTCACTACCGTTGACGGTCACTAAGTCCAAATTTTATACCGTCAACAATGGCTCTTGAAGATGCAATAATAGATTGATAGAGGTTATATCCGACAAATTCCACGAGTTTTGTTGATTTGTGAAATTTCCGGTGATTTTCCAAAAAGGTTAAAAGAAGGATTTTAATGCAAATTTACCACGAAACTTAATCTGCGACGCAACTACATCGCCCGAATAGTTCGGAAGACTCGAGAAGACACCCGAGAAGGGGCCCCGCAGCCGCTTCTAGGTGGGGCCTACCGGCCCCACCATGGGGCCTGGCCGGCGCCCTAGGGTTGCCGGGCGCCCCCCTTCCGAGAATCTTCCTCCCGACGCCTAGGGTTTTCATCTCCACCGTTGGCTATGTCGGTTTGATCCTACGGCGCGTGCACTGCACTCCACCTGCTATAAAAGGAGGGGTAGACCCCCCTTCAACACACCAATTGATTCCTCCCCGCTTCATTCGTCAAGAGTAGTCGAAATTAGGGTTTCCGTGAGATTAGAAGTAGAGCTCTAGTTCTTCAAGTTCTTAGTTTAGTCGCCTAGCAAGATTCAAGTAGAGATCGGGCGCCCGCCGGGATTCCGATCTGTCTTCTAGAATTTGGTAATTTTATCTTGTATTTCATTATGACTTTGCTCTACTTTAATATATTGCTACTTATTCAGTTCTTAGTTTATTCTAGTTGCACATTCGATATAGATGTAGTTTATGATGATTATTGTTATATGATCATAAAGCGCCCGATTCAATACTCGAGTGGGGTCGGGTGGTGCGCATTATGTGTAGACGTGGTGTCTAGATATATTGTGTACCTACGGAGGCAGGCCCCGATGTGCTTAGGGTCGTGTGGTAGTCCGCAAGGTGACAAAAGGTTTTCCTCCGTAGTCCACCCCCGTGCACGTAGGACTAGCCGAGCATGGTCGCGAAGGAGGTGACCTTTGTGTCTCAATATCCTCATTAGTTGATGCTCCTTATGATGTCTTCCTCGATTTTATTGCACTATAGATGAAAATGTGTAGCATGCGTAGGTCGTAGACTTTATATTAGCAATTACATAGGTTTCTTTTATTTCTAACTGAATCTCTAGATTGCTTTACTACATTAGAGAGTCTCTATATTCTAGCTCGGAATACTATGTATCTCAATTACTCATTTATTATTTATCGTTATTTGTTGACTAGTTATTGCTAAGGCATTGGTGTAATAGGTTATGATGGGGTTTAAGCATTTATTATTCTTGGTCCTTGTAAGTTCATTACTCCTAATAAGTAGAATGTTTGCTTTATCCTTTTGGCATAAAAATAAATCAACGATACTGAATACTTCCTCCGGGTGAAATGCTACAACGGAGAATTGTCTCATGCACTTGCGGATATATTCTATTTAGAGTTATTGCGTGTAGATTATTTTTATCCTTGGTTTTTGACATCATGTTAGGGATGACAACTTAACTTAAAGTGATGTTAAAAATACCAACAACTACCGACCACCGTTGCGACACTCCCCGCCACCATCCCACCCATCTGGTTGTCCCCTATCGCCTTGGTGGGTGGCGCCTCAGCCGCGCCAGCCTCAACCCTCCAACACCACGATGTCGTAACCGCCTCGCCCCGAACCTCCTTTAGTCCTTTAGAGTCATTGAGATATATTCTTTGGTTGTAGATTGTAGATAGATTTACCCTTTTTTTTATTAGCTGTAGATTGTAGATAGATTCTTTTGTCGACGACCAAGACTAATTATCGGCAGAGCCATCCCAATCTGAGCGAGGAAGCAAAACACTACGGGACAGACGCGGACGCTAGGAAAGAAACTACTCTGCCGCGTCAGCTTACGGGACAAGACCACGCCGGCGCGGACCCCACCACCATAGCATCTCCAGGCCCAGAATTTCACGCGCTGACGCGCCTAGTACGCCTTGCGAAACCCCCGCAGGCCACGCGCTACGGGCCCCGCGCCGCCCGCCCGCGCGGCCGAAAGCGCCGAGCGAAGTGACCGCTGCCGCATCGGACTGGCTTGTGGAGTGCTCCCGCAACAAATCCCGAGTTCCTGACCCCAAGTCCAGTCCCTTCCCCTCCCCCACCCAACCAAAGCAGCCGCGGAGGCGAGGGCGACGACCCGGAGGGAGGAGCCCCCGGTACCCCAAGGCTAGGCGGGCGGAGCGCCCCAAGCCAGAAGAACCCAGCGAACGGGGGTCGGCCGGCCGGCCGGTCCCGACCATGTCCTCGCCCGCGCCCTCGCCGCCGGCCGGCGCGCCGCCGGACCCGCCCCTTCCCCGCCCCCGCCCCCGGAGTTCTACTGCTACGAGTGCGAGTCGACGGTCGCGCTGCCCGCGGAGCCGGCCGCGCCCTCCTCGGCCCCGCCGCGGCCGCTCTGCCCGCTCTGCCACAGCGACTTCATCGAGGAGAGCCCTAGCCCCAGCACCCCGTCTCCGCCTCCTCCTCCGCCGCCGCCGCCCCCGCCGCTGCTCTTCTCCGGCTCCTCCTCCTCCTCGCTCTCCGACGACCCCGACGACTTCGACTTCGTCATGGACCCCGACGAGGCGCGCGCCTACCTCAGCCGCCTCGTCCACCGCCACCGCCTCCAGGACGACGGGGCGCCCTTCGACGTCGCCGCCGCCGCCGCCGTCTCCGTGCTCCAGCAGCACGTCCACGCCCACGGCCACCGCACCACCGTCCCCGGCGTCGGGGCCCCCGCCACGGCCGCCTCCATCGCCGCGCTGCCCACGGTCGAGGTGGCCGAGCCCGCCGCCGTCTGCGCCATCTGCAAGGACGACCTGCCGCTCGCCTCCCAGGCGCGCAAGCTCCCCTGCGCCCACCTCTACCACTCCTTCTGCATCGTCACCTGGCTCGAGATGCACAACTCCTGCCCCGTCTGCCGCTTCCGCATCCCCGCCTCCACCGCCGAGGACGCCGACGCCGCCACCGCGCCGTCGGAGCAGGACCCGCCGCCCACGCGGATCACCATCCGCTTCACCACCACCACGCGCCGCCGCGTCCGCGTCGGCGCCGATGCCGCGGCGCTGGCGGCTCCTATCTCGGCCTCGCCCACGCAGCTCGCGCAGGCTATCACCGGGGATGGAGCTGGTGGACCTGCCAATAGCGGCGAGACTGTGTCGTCTGAGTGGCCTCCGCACCCCGAGTCCGATACAGTCATGTCTGAGGCACGCGAAGGGGATGCCTTTTTTGATTGAGCCAGAGGTTCCAGTCATCATCAGGTAAAGCATGTCGCAGCAAATCTCTCAACTTTATGGAGCTAATTTTGTATTGTATTGTATCCTTGGAGCATGAATTGAATTGCATAGCTTCATCAGTAAACTAAATCATTTTAGCGGAGTCAATGGTGTAGGTCCTGTTACATACTCTTCTTTTTGTTCTATATGGTCGTGTATTGTCTCCTGGATCAGGATATGCTTCACTTGCTCATGTTCTTATGTCAGAGTTTGAATAACCAATCATACAAATCTAAATTCTGTGGATACTGCAAAAATCAAAGTTTGTCATAAGATGTTTAGGTGCTTTCTGCTGTTAATTACATGAGCTTTTTTTCCAAAGACTATGCGCAGCTATAAGCATTCTTACAAAAGTGATGTTTCTTTATGTTAATTTGGCTTGTTGTTCTTAATTGAATTTAAGCTTTTGCGCTTATAAATTATAACTTAATTAAAGCATCCTAGACATTTCAAATGTGCATAGGCATGTTGCTATTATCTTAGTGCTAATGTGAGCCACAGCTAAGCTGATAATGATTAGTAATTATTGTGCATGCTATCTATTTGTGAGGTTCGAGTATCATCATCCTGTCATATGTTTAAGGCTAGAAGATACATTTTGTTCTGCTGAATTTGGATTGAAGAAAAGAAATGGCAGAGCAAAGCTAACAATGTTGATGTGGATTTAGGTGGTTTGTCAAAGCATTTGATCAATGGAATGGACCTGTTTCATGTGCTAGAATGTTCAGTTTGGGGTTTTTTTTTTTTTTTTTGAATTGATTCCACTAGTTTAATTGACTTTTTGTCTAGTATCTTGTAGTACTGATTATCTGGACTAATATGATTTTATTGACGAGATTGTAGAAACAGAATTTGCAGATTTGCCTTTATTTCATTCAAAAAGAGTGAAACTAGTTCATGATAGTATGTGATAGTTTAGCAACCTTGATTCCTGAATCCCTTTTCTAGCTTTTTAGCTCATAAATATTTTGTCTCCTTACTGGTAATGCTAGTTAGTTTCTTGACACCTGCATTATTCCTTTATTATGCTTCCTGTTCAGTGCATGTCTTTTAGAATTCTAGTACAACATAACTACTTTTATTCCAAAATCAAATCTCTCTTATTATAACAGAATTTTGCTAGTGTCTGCATATGATTGCATCGTTCTTGCTCTATTGTGAGAAAACTCTTGAACAACTAATTGTCTTATTCATGTATGGAAAACCTGACCATCACATGTACAAGCTTAGAGATCTACGTAGTTAATAGATATTATGTGCATTCGACAGGAAATAGGTTGATAAAATAGGATCCATGCATGACTGGCCTTGGACACCTTACATGCCTATCCACCTTGAGATTGATCTTTTTCTTTTAAGCTTTTATGCTTTACCTTACCCTTGAGAAGAAGTTAGCCAATTGCTTCAACAGATGCTTGTTGTTATTTGAAGTAATGGTGGGCTTGACTTGGGTTGCTTATGTGAGCTTGCTATTAAGAAAGCTGAAGTACCCTGCTTTATGAGTGATTAATTCTGCTAGTACTTCACTTTACACATCACAGAAAGTACCTTTATGCCTCCAGAATTAGTTGACACAAAGAAATGTTTATCTTAATTTCTATTTTGGTGGATGAGGCATGTGGTGGTGGCAAACTAGCTGGGCAATAAAGCAGGGTTTCTCCTGTTGTGCCATTCGTCAACTTGTGTAATGAATAAATCCTTTCGTGTGGAACTGAACTGATATTTTAAGAGAATAAAGCTATGGGCGATTGGTTCTTAAAGTGCCACCCAATAGCATCTTTTTGACTTTCCGATCCTAAAATCTATTCTTATGTGTTTACGGTTTTGCTGTTACTGTCTATTGTTCCTTAAAGCTTGTAAAGTCTTTCAGTTGTCGACTTGTGCTCATATGCTTCCGCCCTTTTCAGGTGATAAGGTAGCTGTTGTTAGCTGTCAGCCAACAAGAGTAAAAGGAGGCCACCATCTGCTTCCTGTCTTCGTTCGGACAAGGTTTCTCACAAGATGATAAGCATGTTGTTTCAGCTGAACTAAGTTGTCCTGTTAGGAGAACAAGAGCATTCGTTGCATGGGTTCTCGGTGTCTTGTATATTGGTTGAACATATTTATTCATAATAAATATAGTCATGTACAAAATGCAGTATTTCTTTTCCCCGTTTCCCTGCAACCAGACCTGCATTGGTAGGCAAATATGGGAATGCATTGCAGTCCAGTGGATATGGATGATATTCTGTTGATGAAGTTGCCTTCTCTTGATGGCAGTTAGGCTGGGACTGTAGAAATGAAGTTGTGACCCTTTGAATTCTATGGTTGTTTGATGGAAGGTAAGGTTCCATCTGGTCGAATTGATGACACATTCCTGGTCATACAATGATATGGCCTTGTTCTTTTCGTAGTTACTTTTGAGTGCGGCCAACAGATGCGAGGATCAGACTTCGAGATGCTATATGCCATGAGGACTGCAACAGCATGCATTGGATTGGAATCAAATAAAAGGATGTGTTGTTGTCTCGGCTGTACTGGTCTTGTGCATACTGTCAAGGGATGTATTCAACATAGTTATGAGCATATATACACATTCGAAACTCGAAAGCAGGACAAGGATACCCCTCTGCAAATATCATGCATGTCAAGTAAAATATTTATTCTCTCCTCAACTCAAGTTACATCACTACATCAGGAGAGGTAAAAATTTTTTTTTGAAGAAAATGCTTGGCCAGGACATGCAGCTGGTTCCCAGAAACATCAACGAGCAATGGCTGTACAGTATTGATCACTCGCCGCACTGAATCTGAATGACCGTGCTTAGATTTCTGAGAACTAGATTCAGGAGGTCAATGCAGCAGAGTCCGTGTGGAGGACCTTAATCTCCGCAGATAGCTTAAAGCAGGGGAAGACTTGGAGCAGCAATGAACCAGTCGAGTCAGTGGCCGAATCAAATAGCCAGAGCGAACAAACAACGAGGCCTTTTCGGATCGCAACAATTTTAGACAAACATTGGAACTGGGAAAATCCGCCAGGCTTTCAGAGCAGCAATAGCTGTTGAAACGATTGCAGTGGACCAAGAACTTGGAGAATCGTTTAAGACCGCACGCACACGCTTTTAGAAGCATATGGAACCTTTCACAGTTATCTAGCATATCATGGGCATGGCTAGATTAGATGTGATAAGAATAAGAATCTTGTGATCTCTCTATTCTTTTTTTTTTCTAAAGATTCCCATGCCACGAACAAGGGTCCAGACGCCTAGTCAAGTTGCCTGATCTGTACTGGTGCCATGAACTGGGGACAAAAGGCTTCCTCAGGGTCACCATTTGTCTTTCCTGGAGTGTGACTCGTGGATGTTTCAATCAGTGTCCAGCTTTCTTTTTTGCATACTACGTACTTTTTTCGCGACCGGGCGTTCCACCCGTTTTTCATTAAGAGGATAAGCAAATGTCCAGTAACAACAGATTGGGGTAGAAGAGGCGAGGGGCCTCAAGGCGCCCCCAGACAACCATCCTATCTACTGGATACGGGCAATAGGGTTACATTGCGTTACAAAAGTATCTGCGACCAGAAAGCTTCGAGAGCTCCCAACGGCGCATAGCCGGCCGATGACCAGTCGGCGCCTTCAGCGGCAATGGCGCCGAGAACCTGGTCGACCGAGGATGGCGACCTGCCGAACGTCCTTGCGTTTCTTTCTTTCCAAACGCACCAGGTAATCAAGAGAAGCATGGAGTCGAAGATCGGCCGGGAGTCGTGTGCAACGCGGCGACGCTGCTGCAGCCACCAAGTCGACACATCCTGCTCCATACCCGGAGCAAGGTCCTGAAGATGCAAAGGCGTAAGCATGCGGACCCATACCTGCCTTGTGAACACGCAGCCCGTGAACATGTGCGGCTCCGTCTCCTGGTGCTGGTCGCAAAGCGCACACGCATCGGCATCCTGCAGGCCATGCCGTTTACGCCGTTCTGCAGTCCAGAGACGCCTGTGGAGGCAGAGCCAAAAGAATAGCTTGACCTTGGGCGGCGCTTTTGCTCGCCATAGCTCCCTGGCTCCCGGCAACAAGGTTGATCCGCTAAAGAATGCTCTGTAGGTTGAACTAACGGAGAAGTCCCCGGACGACGACCATTTCCAAATGAATCGATCCTCCAGGGAATCGTGGAGGACGACAACACGTAGGAGAGACCACAAATGGAGATATTCACAGATGACCTGCGTAGTCAGTGCACCGGTTATGTCAAGTACCCACTTGTTGTTATGGAGCGCATCCCGCAGTGATCGCTTCTTCCCTGTCCGCGACGTCGCCGCGTACACCGCTGGGGCGAACAGGTGCAGCGGCCCGACGGATGCCCAATTGTCCGTCCAAAGCTTTACTGAGGCGCCATTGCCGACCTGCACACTCAAGCTTGCCGCAAGCATCGCCGCAACGCATGCTTCTGGGAGCGAAGGAAGGCCAGTCCAGGCGCGGTTTGGCTCTGCACGCGCCAACCATTCCCACCGTAGCCTGAGTGCGTAACCGAAGAAGCGCAGATCAATTACCCCGAGGCCGCCAAGCTCCTTTGGGCGGCAGACGATGGGCCAGGCGAGCCGGCACTTGCCCCCGCCGCAATATTCGGTGCCCGCCCAGATGAAGGCCCTTCGGCGCTTGTCAATTTGACGAATCGCCCAGGTCGACAAGGAGCAGGCCATGGATGTGTGCACTGGAATTGCCGACAATGTAGATTTGGTCAGAGCGACCCGGCCTGCCACAGTCAGCATATCTGCCTTCCAGGTAGGGATGCGCGCCGCGATTGCGTCCACGAGCGGCTGCTCGTCCACTCGGCGCAGGCGGCGGAGCGATAGCTGAACGCCCAAGTACTTTGAGGGAAACGGAGCCACGGCGAAGTGGAATTCTTGCTGTGCAACAGATAGGTCGACCGAGTCACAGGCAATCGGGGTGGCGACACATTTCACCACATTGGTGACCAGCCCGGACGCATCGGCGAACAGGTGTAGGACCTGGGCCAGACACTGCATGTCGCCAGGTGTCGGGGCAATCAACAGGACGAGATCGTCTGCATAAAGTGAGGCGCGATGGCGAACGACCTGGCCAGGCAGCGGTGTTAGCGCGCCACGGTTGTCGGCCTCTCGGATTAGGGAGTTCAGAACCTCCATTACAAGCACGAACAACATTGGTGATATAGGATCACCCTGCCGTAATCCCCGAGCGTGGAGGATGCGTCTTCCCGGCCTACCATTCACCAGCACGCGGGTACTTGCCGTGGACAGCAGCGTTGAAATCCAGTTCCTCCATCGGCGCGGAAAGCCAATGCGTTCGAGGACCTCCAGCAGGAACGGCCATCCAACCGAGTCAAATGCCTTAGCGATGTCAATCTTGAGGAGAAGCGACGGGAACTTCTTGGCGTGTAACCATCTACAGGCAAGCTGAATAGTGCGAATGTTGTCATGGAGAGTCCTCCCCTTGATGAAGGCACTCTGGTTAATGGCCACCATCTCCCCAAGCCGAGGACCCAAACGTCTAGCTAGGCATTTGGCAAATAACTTGCTGAAACTGTGCATCAGTGCAATTGGCCGGTAATCCTTTAGCGACTCTGGGGCGTTGTGTTTCCGCAGGAGTACGAGGAGGGCGTCATTGAGAAGGTTGAAGCTCCTTGCGTCGAGGGACCATAGCGCGTTGATAGCACGCATGATGTCTGGCTTAATGGTGCTCCACGAGACCTTGTAGAACAGGCCAGTGAACCCATCCGGGCCTGGCGCCCGATCACTAGGCATGTCGCAGATCGCCGCCCAGACTTCATCCTCGGAGAAGCAGCAGTCAATCCCAGCAAGGTCAATTACAGGCAGCAGGTTGTCCAGTACAATGGAAGAGGACCGGCTGAACGGCTTGCCAAGAATGCCGTTGAAGTATTGATAGGTTGCCTCGGCCTTGTCAGGATCACTCGATAGCCAAGTGCCATTGTGCAGTATTGAGGGGATGTGGTTCTTGCGATTCCTGTGGCAAGCCTGAAGATGATAAAATCTTGTGTTTGCGTCTCCCTCATCAAGGAAGCGTATCCTGGAACGCTGCCGAGCAATAGTGCGCGACAGAGAGGCTAGGCCAAGGCACATTTGCTTCAAGCACCGGTGCAGGGCCAACTCGTTGCTGCTTAGTGTTCTTGACTCCTGCGCTTTATCGAACTGTGCGATCAGCTCACGGGCAGTGAGGAGCTGGGACCGCACGCTTCCAACTAGCTTCATACTCCAGCTTCGTAAAGCTTTTGCCGTCTCCCGCAGCTTGTGATCAAGTTGTCGGCATGGGTCAGCCCCGGGGAGGCTAGCCTCCCAAGCCGTGGCAACAACGTCATGGTAACCTTCCGTCTTCACCCAGAACGCCTCGAACCTGAACCGGGGTTTGGCCCACGGCAACGTGCACAGCTGGAGCAGCAACGGTGAGTGATCCGAGCAGTCAGATGAGAGGCATCGAAGGTGGTGCATCGGAAATGCCTCTAGCCAGTCTACGCACCCGAAAGCCCGATCAATGCGCTCTAGGGTCGGACGGCGACGTATACTAGACCAAGTGTAGAGGCGACCGTTTAGGTACAACTCTTGGAGCTGCAGATCATCGAGAACTCTCCGAAACCGCCGCATGGAACGCATGTTGAGACGGTCATTGTTCTTGTCCGCCGCCATGTAGATTTGGTTGAAGTCACCACAGATCAACAACGCCCCGGCAGCCCCAGCACGCACCTGGCGGAGCTCGTCCAGGAACGCAGGTTTCAGCTCGTCAAGCACCGGACCGTAGACGACCGCCAGGGTCCACGATGCGCTGACGTCGTCGACAGGTGCAATTGCGACCGTGATTGACCATGAGCGACACACGTGAGCGGATACAACCCAAACATCTCGCCGCCAGGCGACAAGTACACCACCCGAGGCCCCATCCGACGGCAAGCAAGCATAATCAAAAGCTGTTCCCATTAAATCATGAATCAAAGCGACCGACACGACATCGATTTTGGTTTCAACAAGACAGAGCGCGGAGGCGCGTTCCTGGAGCAGGAACTCACGCACGACCGCTCGACGCGCTCTGGAGTTGAGCCCTCTTACGTTCCAAATGAAGATACTGGAATTAGACATGGTTACAAACTTGGCGACGATGGGAGTGCACTAATTGGCGCCGCGCAAAGACGGGCGCCTCGCCGCTGCCGACCTTGGAACAAAGAAATGCATGGCCTCCCTCGCTTGATGGCGTCAGCGGCAGCTTGAGCGCAGCTTGGAACTCGTCGAACGACGCCGCGTCAGGCACCGCAGTAGGCACGTCGAAGCCCAGCTTCTTCATCATGACGTTTCTTGCCTGCGCCTCAGGCTTGGAGGCCCTGAATCTGCTCTTCGCCGCAAGCCTGGCGCTCCGCTTTGGGACGATGTCGTGGCCTTCGCTAGGGGTCCTGGCCGTGTGGGACTGTGGTGTAGGTAGGATAGGTGCTGTGATGTTCTTTCGAAAGCTATCGACAAAGGAGGTGGCTGCAGACATGGGCGCACGCCCAGGGGGCACGACCAGATCACCGTCCGGAGGGGCATCAGTTGTCGGATCAGTGGCGACATCCACGACGGCGTCGACCAACGACCTGGGCGAGGAGGCCCCAGAGCTGAGGCCATCATCCGGCCCGGACAGATACAAGTCCGACTCAGCCAAGCCATGGTGGGCCGGGCTGTCTTGCAACGTGCTTGGCGTGAACAGGAAGCCTAGTCCATCAGCTCCTCGGAAGCGGAAGGCAGGGTGCTCCAACGAGCCGCAGATGTCGATGTCCAGGATGGCGCGCGCAACCCCGCCCATACCGCTCGTGGCGCGGCGCGCACCCGGGTCCCTATCAACAGTATGCAGCAGTGCGACCAAGGCTGCGGCAGTGAACGTCTGTCGAGGAGTCCGAAGGCAGGCCTCAGCAGCCATCGGGTCTGTGCACAGGAGCTTGACAGGAGAGAGCGAGCGCCCAGAGCGTCCCAAGTCAACCTCTGTCGCAAACCGTGACGCGCCACCTGGTGTCCCCTGACCAGGAATCCTGCCGGGGCTCACGAAACCGCAGGCGGGGGGATTCGGAGTATCCTTATCCCGTCCCGAAATCCCGCAAATGCTCCCGGGGCGCGTGATGGGCGGATTCAACAGATCCCCCGAGGTGACCAGCACGTGAAGTGGCCCACCCGCATGGGGGCCGCGCCCGCCGACGTGGCACGGCCGGGGGGCGCCAAGCTCGGGTCAACGCCGCCGCCAGTCAAGGCTCGTTCGCGGCCTCGACCCGCCGCCACCGGAGCTGGACTCCCCCGCCAAGATCCATTGAAGTTCTTTGTCACCATCGCCGGAGTCGTCGTCCGGCCACCCAAGGAAGCCGTCGTCGTCGTCGTCAGAGGACGGGGGCGTGTGCCAGTCCTGGAATTCGACGATCCGAAGGTGAACGAGGTAGCGCAGTGCGAACCTCGGGTGTGGATGACCTCCCTAAGGCCGGAGGAACAGGGGGCGGCCCACCATCGTGCCCCTCATCCGGGTTCGGGATGGCCAAGATCTTCTCATCCGGGATCAAATCTGGATGTGCGCACCAGACGGCGACGAAAAGCTCGCGTTCATCATCAGGATCATTGACGTCTCCTGGGGCGGCAAGCACCACCTTGCATCCAGAAGAGCCAAGCAGGTGTTGGGCGACCTCCGCCGACTGGGCATGAGCAGGGATGCCCCTCATGGCGACGAGAGCGCAGTAGCGGAATGCCCCTTCCGATCCAGTTATCAGGCGGTGCCAACGTCGCCACCGAAGAACGAACGGTGCCCCAGGCGGAGCCGGGGAGGCAAGAACACGCTCAAGATCCTCCCGCCTGGAGAACCGAACAATGAAGTCGTCGGGGTGGGTCCTCCGCACGGAGACGTGGCCGTCGTCGACACCGTAGTGGGCACGGAGGTGCTCCAACATCATGTTCACCGAGACCGCCCGTGCGGTGCCCAAAGACGAGGGCCAACAAAGCCATGGAGAGGCGCCCTCGCCCGCCTGATGGCCGGGCGCTAAGGGTGGCACAACGACGAGCTCCAGCAGGGGGTTGCGGGCTCGAGTCGAGGGAGATGCCGGCGCCTCCAGAGCACGGCGGAGCAAGGCACGAGGAAACCCACGCCGAGGTCCAGCGGCACATCCGGCCCCGCACCGGGTAAGCACGGAGACCGTGATCAACGCCTGGGCTGGCCGGCACCCGGCCCCAGCAGCAGATTTGAGGAGGCGCGCCCGCACCCAAGACAAGCACGGATCGACACGTAGGACGCCGTGGGCGGTGGCACCGCCTTCGGTAGGCCGAGGCGACGGGCGGGCGCACAATCGACGGCACCGAGGGCGCACGACCACCGCTGGAGGCGAGTTCATGGAAGCAGATCCGGAAGTGACGATGCGGGCGCTGCTCACGCCAGCCGCTGGCGCCTATTGCGACGGTGATGACGAATGGGAGCGGCCACGCTTGGCCGCCAGCCGGGTGCGCCTAGGGGGAGATGGCAAGGCGCGAGCTCGGTGCCCGACGCCAAAGCGCTTGAAGCACTTCCGGGGGCGGCGCAATCCGCCCGAGCGTGGCCCCCCGGCCAGGCGCTTGAAGCACTTGCCCACCGAATCCGCCGGAACCGGGCGGCTCGGCTTCGAGCATCCGACGCCAGCGCCGCCGACTCTCGACCGGATGGAAGCCATCAGCGTCCAGGCGTGGCCGAGAGCCGGGCGGTGGACCACGACGGACGCCCGAGGCGGCCGCATTGGGGGCTCGGGGTGCGCGCGCGTGGCAGCCGGCGCGGCGACGATGGCGGCGGCGGCGGCGCTGGCGACGTGGGGATGGGCCATACCACGAGCACAGTATTTTTTCAATCATACTGTATATTCGGGGTATATTTTTTTTTTGTTTAATTAGCGTTAGAAGATCCTGCTGCTAATAATAGTTAAGCAGCACGTGGCCCTTACTCTGAATATTCTGACGGATACAACAACTGCAACGGCCAACGGCAGTAAACGGTGGCACAGGAATCATGAGCTTCATGATTCCAAATATTCTCACATTCGTACCCTTGTCCTGGCCCTGGATATGCTCTAGATCCAAGACCCTTGTACCACTATTGTACATTTCCGTTGAACTCCTTTATGGTCTCGTTCTGGCCTTCTGGGAAGTGGGGAAGCAGAAGCACTGGAGCCAGTTTTTCTTTACTGTCCAAAGGTCTTGATTTCTACTTAGTTTTCAAAGCATGTTCAGAACAAACTGTTTCTGTCACTACCAAAGAAACGCTTGATGTTGCAATTTATTTACAGAGCAGCGGAAATCATCTTATACTCTACAGTTACAAATTGGCTGCTCACTGGGCTTTCCATGTGGTGCCAAGATAAAAAAGGGCAATTTCCTGGACCCCATGCAGGCAGGGAATGAGTGAAAAGAAGGGAGAAAAGGCTTGCAGGTCCATCTCGAGGCAAGGCCCAGGAGACATTGATTTGATGACCAACAGGTGCCGGCTCGGCTCATGCAGACGGGCCCCAAATTCCAATCAAACTTTTGGAGGCAGGCAGCGGCGAGTGGGCATCCAGAGATCAGATATGTCGATGGCGGTCGGCGGGGCGGAGCGAGGAGGGCGGGCAGGCATTCAAGATGCCGGCAACAATCATGCATGCAGCTCCACGGTGAGCCTACTCCGTCTGCTCATCAGTGTCCTTGCTGCCCTCATCACATCACCCCTGCTCGGCGAACGGGCGATGTCACGTGCAGTCCGGTGCCAACCCGATTGCCTGTGACATGAATGCATGGCTTTACGCTTTACGGGAATGTTTTTTTTTCCCCCTTTTTTTTTTAAAAAAAAACTCGAGGTGATCCCCATTTCCATTTCACAAACGGAAATACAACCATACGAGAGCAAGGTAACAATGTCAGATCAGACAGGAAACGGAGAAAAAAAAAACTTGACTACCCTTCACCTGTTATGCTCACTTCCTTCTGAATGATCACCAGTCGCCTTTCAAGTTCGATCGTCTTCCTTTCCCCGCTTGAACGCTAGTAACTAGCACAGTGTTCACACCTTCAATCATCAGCTTCTCCCTATCCATTTTCCCTTAGAGATCTGTTCAATACTTCATCAGTGTGCATACATGACAAATGATCTTAACATGGCAGATAGCGTGTACGGTGTACCCTACACATTGTATTTCTTGCTCTGAGATAACCATTTCTCATACCAATCCTAGCATTGTAACAAGTCTCTAAGAATATTGTTTGCTTTCAGATATTTAGCAATAATACAGGCCCAAACTATCCTTGCTACTGGGCAAGTAAAAAAAAAAATGCCAGCTCGTGTGGCCTCTCGTGTGGAAAACCGTTTGTTTTGCTGCCGCCGAGCAGTGTGTCCTTGCTTGCTTGCCTGGAAAACAAAATGATGGTAGGAAGATGAGAACAGTAGTGTCCTCTTGCACTGTGTCGAGTGCAGAAGATGCGCTGCTGAACCTTTACACAGGGAGTCAGTGACAAGCCAGGCAGGTCGTGGGCAACTTGTGGGGGTGGACAAACTGTGCGCGCTTCTATCATCTCATCTGCAAGGCACAGTGAATCATTAGATTATTAAGGCCCCCTTTGGATCGCAGGAAAAACGAAGGAAAAACGTAGGAATACTGTTCATGAAGGAAAATTTCCTACCGAGCCTTTGGTTCACCGGTGAAACAAAGAAAATATTCCTTGGGATCGATTCCTACGCCTCGATTCCTCAGGAAATGGAGCATGAGGTCGGACTTCATGGAATCATTCCTGGCGGGAAGAAAGCAAGCGCGCGCGCCAGCACAGAGAGAGAAAGCACGGGCGAGCACACGCCAAGAGAGAGAGAGAGAGAGAGAGAGAGAGCACGGCGAAGCGCCACCGCCGCGCCCAGCACGGGCCGCGCCACCGCCCCGCTGGGAATGCCCCCCGGAGGAGGCCCCGGGCTGCGCTGCCGCCCTCGAACGCCTCCCGTCCGCTGCCGGGCCCGCCCAGCGCCGCCGTCCGCGGGGAGGTCCGCTGGCCGCGGGCGGTTGCCGCGATCCGCTCAAGCCCGCCCGAATCCGCCGGTGGCGAGATCCAGCCCGGTGGCGCGCGCCATCCCGCCAGCGCCGAAGGCGGCCAAGCGCTGCGCCGCCGCTCGCGGGCCCGCCCAGGGCTCGAAGCCGCCGGCGCCTGATCCGGCAGCCCGGCGCGAGATCCCACTACCGCGAGTCCCGCCTCGCCAGGAAAACCCCGCCGCCGCCATCCGTCGGCCGGGAGAGGAAGGTAAGGCGCCGCCCGGCGGAGCGAGAAAGAGAGAAAGCCGCCGGGCGGAAGGTAGGGTACCGCCGCCCGCTTTACAGTGCGGTGGTGCAGCGGGCGGGGGATCTGGCGGTGGAAAGCCCGAGGCCATCACTTTGCCACGAGCTTCAAAGAGAGAGAGAGAGCCCAGACGGAGATGGCGAGTGGGCCGAGTGGCGGTGGATGGGTAGAGGCGTGGATATTTTTTCTTTTTGTGACTTGTGGGCCTTTTTTTTTGTTTTTAACCCGTGGGGGCGATGGTTTGCCTTGCGGCTACCAAACGGACTCGTCCGTGTTTTCCTCCGGTTTCATTTCCTACGCGATCAGACCAACCCACCACCTCAAATCCTCTACTTTTCCTATCCCTATCCTTTCTCCCCCCCTCCATCCAAAGGGGGCCTAAATAGGGGGCAACGCTTGACAAGGCCATGTCTACTGGCCACGGGCCAGCCCCACACCAACCTAATCATCATCCATAATAAAGTCCAGACATGGTTACCGGCAGTATCTTCATCACTTGGTAGCCCAAGCCAAGCGTCAAGTCACGCTCAGCTTAAATCACCTGGTCGGCTACCAAAAAATATGAATTGTGAGTGGCCAATGTCGCCCTGATCTGTTGACCTTACCAGTCACCGCAGAGAGTGCGCGCGCGAGAGTCTTGCGCCCTGTTCGTTGATCTTATAAGTCAGGATTTATCAGTCATTTAAACAATATTTTTCTCTCACACTAAATTAGTCGGCTTATCTTATCAGTCAGTTTATGTGACCGGCCAAACACACCGTTGAATTGAAACCCTCTTGCATACGGACACAAGTATAGAATCAGGGGCGGAGCCAGAAATCAGAGATAAGGGGCAGCATAATAGGCAAGTACTCCTAAAGGATAGCCAGCTGCTATGGTATATAGATCTTGTAATAGTTTAATAGTCATAGACTCAATCACATATTAAGATAATACTGTATTGCAAAATGCAAACAAAAAAGATTACATCTCTATTAATTTAAACTCAGCTCTATAACTGCCAGTAAGATCATATGCCTTAATTAATGATATCATCATTACAGATTTTTTTGGCTAATGCTTTCGCAATATAAATTAGGAGTACCAGACAATTGGAATTTTCAGATTGAATAGAATTAGTACTTGAACTAACAGGCTTAAAAGGAACTGTGAATTGTCCTTTTCCTCTTCATATTAGCTAACCGAAAAGAGGATTTGAATATTTGAGATGCAAATCAAGTGATAAGATTAAATAAACCATGAACAAGTGCTATTTAAAAAGAGGAATGGAGGAGACGGAAGGCTGGGCGGCTAGGCCTGGACGTCTGCCCATCTGCCCGTCTCCGACTCTCCGTCGCTTGAAGGTGAAGTCTCGTCGAGTCCAAATCTCGCCATCTCCCTGTCTCGCCGTCTGCTCTTGCTCCGTCCAGTTATGGAAGTTGAACAGATGAGGCCTCTACCGGGAAACAAGATGCTCAATGTGGATAGAATATGAAGAGTCGATGGAAGTATGAAGAGTCTATTGCGGCGCATAAATTTGGGTGCCATGCACGGCTGCTTGGGCTGCATCTTGTGGGCTACAACTGCAAGCTTGTTGGAGTCTCATAAATTAGCTAAATAAGCATCGAATTTTGCCCTGTTTAGTTCACTTCGTCAATTTTTTTTCACCTATCACATTGAATGTTTGTCCACATGCATGGCGTATTAAATGTAGTCTAAAAATAACTAATTGCACAGATTGCGATAACTTTACGAGACGAATCTTCTAAGCCTAATTAGTCCATGATTTGACCATATGGTGCTACAGTAAACATTTGCTAATGACGGATTAATTATACTTTTCATATTCGTCTTGTTGTTTCCTTGCAAGTTCTGTAATTTATTTTTTTTATTAGTAGCTGAAAATCCATTCCAACATCCCTTCGACATTTCGATGTGATACAAAGAGTAGTGGCCGGTTGGGGGTGCCAGCCCCCCTTCCCTCCGCCCCCTAGAATGAATGAACAAGTGACTGTTTCCTCAGGGCGTCCCGACTAATGTGGTGGGAGACAAAAACAAAGAGTATTTTATATGTTTATATACTATTAGATCTGGACACACATGCTCATCTCTCATATTTTTGGGCTACGTAAGATCCGGACACACACGCTCCTCTCTCATATTTTTGGGCTACGTAAAATAGATCTGCTATTTGTTCGTCGCTAGTGACTACTTTCTCGCCTACTTTTTTCCGCCACATCACATCTAGCTAGCTAAATAGCCAGCTATTAGGGCCGTTCTCAGAAACGTGTACTGCAAGTGAGCTTCCTGCAGATGTGTGATGCCACCAAAAGCCTTAAACAACTAGGAGAAAAAGGTTCATGGTAAATAATACAACGTATGTAAAGAAGGAACGTTCGTGGCGCTATATAGGCCCATGTTAACTTCTTTTATTTTGTTAGCCCTTTTTGGAAACATACTAGGACGATCTAGAGATCAAACCCAACAAGTGGCATGTACAACACTGCTCGCTAGGGGCGGAGTTTGCTTAGGCCCAAAGAGGGTCATGACCCCCCCCCCCACCACCACCACCACCACCTTATACCAACAATTTATTAAAGATTCTCGGTTGATAAGAAAATGATAATGTGACCCCTAATAATGTTGATCATATTTGAATTGGTCCCCTTACATGTTCCGCCACTAGCTTGGTGTAACATTCAGGCAGTTTTGGAATTCTCTTATCCTAAACACGGAACATGATATAGAGAAATAGAAGATATGAGAAGCTTAGAGTCTCCTCAATGATTTGATCAACCTAAGAGCTATCACCAATGACTTTTCAGTGGAAAACAAACACGGGGGAGGTGGATTTGGGTCAGTTTATAAAGTAACTCCAAACCTGCAGGAACATCAAATTAATCTAGCTCTAAAGTGCTTGATTTTGATGTGATTGCAATGCTTTATCTGTCAAAGGAACGCTGCAAGACGAACAGGAGATTGCAGTGAAGAGGCTATCAACAACCTTTGCAGCAAGGACAAGTTGGGCGGAGATTCCTTAGGGCGAAAGAGGGCCATGCCCCTACACAAACAATTTGTTAAGTACATATTTAATTCTACTATTCGGTTGATAAGAAAATGTTAATATGGCCCCTATTAATGTTGATCATATTTGAATTGCCCCATCCATAAAATGCTACAAGCTCCACCACTGCCCACTGAGCTACGAGCGCGTTCCTTTTATTTGTATAGCTAAATAAGTTCTTAACAAAAAAATGTATTTATCTTAGTATAGAGGTATAGTATCTTATGCATTGTGATCATTATGATTGCCTTTGTGAACAGCAAATGCAAAGAAAAAGAGTTTATCTGGCAATTGGATAAATGCTCTTTTTAAACTTACATGGAGCTATAAGTTGTTAGGTTATCATATTGTTTGATTTTTAGGAATTATTTCCACTTATAAAATGATTAGTGTTATCTTTTTTCTTCTAATAAAATTATGGTTAATGTTTCGCTTCCCTTCTAGAAAACAAAACACTTCCAAAAAGAGAGCAGTGCAATCTCAAGTGATTTGTATAAGATAAATCTAAGGGCTTTGAAAGACAGGAATTTTATAGAGCATATAATTTCAAAAAGGTTATGTGGCTTTGGAGCCATTCATCCCGAGAATTGTGCAAAGGGCCTTCATTTATATTGGTGATGACATTTTAATCTCGCCTTTACAAACAAAGATAAATTTTAAAAATCCTCATAACAATTAGAAACATCAATCTTTAAATTTGGTGGGCAATAATCAACATTGGTAATAAAAGGACATTAGATCTAATTTATTTTCTAAAAAATAGTGATCTCCTTTATTAATAAAAAATATATACCGCCCGTATAAGTTTGCATCTGAACTAGAGCATCTCTAAGAGTTTTAAAAACACTTGGTGAATTAACGATTATGCCTAGTGAACAAAATGAATGATTATGCCAAGTGAACAAAATGAATCCGAAGCTCTATTTTTGTCTATCTAAGTAGCTTCCAAGAGTTGACAACCTAAAACTTGATCCATTTTGCTTTCCTTCTTGGTTTTCAAGCCCTAAGGACCACACAACCAAACTTGGGGATGAAAATGGATTGGGGTCCTACTTCCTTTGTCGGATTTGAGCAGATAATACATGGTTGCAGATGTGGATGTAGATTTTAAAAAAATGCCAGAAATGGTATGGTGATGGAGCATTCGAATCAGAGATGATTTTAATAGTTGAATAATATATGCATACGTAGAGAATTATTTGCTTGTTAAGAATTAATATAGTAAAGAGCTAATAACATGTGGTATATAATAATCTTTGCATTGCATTGTTATCCAGGTTGTGGCTATCGAAAAGATGCAATTAACATTTAACAAGGTGCATGTTGGGGGAAAATTCCCCCCCCACCTCTGCCTCCCCGGGCGTAGGCCCCATTTTTCTAACTTAATGTCCCTCCTTTCGTGTTTTCACGGTGCATTTCAAAGCCAGAACCTCCGCCTGCAGGACCAAGACCTACGCTAGAAGAAGCTTTACAGATGTGGACCTCCGGACGCCGGGGCGACGGCTCCGAGTATGGTGTCATCGGCGGAGGTCCAAACCTCCGCCGACCCGGAGCGGCCACGGAGGCCCCTAGGGTGCCGGGTGACAACTACCGCGACACGCCGGGAGGTCCGAGCCTCCGCCAAGCTTGGAGGCCCATGGCGACAATGGGCTTGGATCTCGGTTGCGGCCCCCGGCTGCATCAAGGCGCGATGCAAAGATGGAGTACCCCAAGGGGCATTGAAGCATAGTGAGCGGGTGACCGGAGAGCACCTAGGGTTTGAGGGGCGTAATGGTAAACTCTGAGGAGAGATTGTGTGAGGTTCTCCTATAAAAGGAGAACCTGCCCACCTTTGTAAAGGTTGTTGACAAATATTAATGAGACATTTATTTCTAGCACGAGTCCCGAGGTGATTTACCCGGCCAGGATAGGGCGAGGGGGGCCGAGACCTCCGCACCCTCTTAAAGTCGCCCCGCAGCTTGGGCGACCTCCGCCTCGCTCCCCTATACCCAGTCGGGCGCGATTACCCGCCAACACATTGGCGCCCACCGTGGTTAGCCGGCAAACCACCCAAACATGCCACCAAGAAAAAAGACCACCGCTAGAGGGGCGGCGGCGGAGGAGCCGCCAAGGAAGACCAAGGCGTGCGGGCGCAAAGACGTATGCCGAACCTCCTCCGACACCGGAACCGCAGCAAGGGGACGAGAATGACGATGGCGTGGTGCCTCCGCAAGACCACGAGGAACCGGCGGCAGCCCCCCGCCGGGCCACCAAGGAACGCAGAAGAAGAATTGCGGTAGGTGCAAGCCCGCCTACAAGCCCTACGCATTTAAAGAGATAGAGTAGCGCCAGCCTCACGCCGCAAGTCGAGAAAGCGGCGCAGACGTCGCAGGCTATCGCGGAGGCAAGACAACAAATGGCAATGCTGCAAGCGGAGATACAAAAGCATGTTGGTCTGCACAACAAAGAACTGTGTGCTTCCACCCAACCACCAGCCTTCGCAACCTTTGCCTCGGCTCAACCCCAACCAGGCGCATCCGCTCAGTTGCCAACCTTCGCAACCTTCGCATCAACCCAACCACGAACAATTGATCAGAAATCCTCACCGCCGGCGGATTACAAGTCGCAAAGATGGCCGGGCTTGGCTACAAGCCAATCATATTGCCAAAATTCAATGGCAAAACTGACCCCAGACAATTCATCATCAGCTTCAAGGCAGCCGTGGCCTCCGCGGGGGGAAACGATGCGGTGCTTGCAAAATCTTTTGTTATTGCGGCTGAGGGAGATGCACTAGCCTGGTATTCCATCCTCAGGCTAGGCTCAATATACTCGGGGAGAACCTCAAGCGACAAAATCATGACCAACTTCAAAGGATTCTCCAGTGAATCACTAACAGCCTTAGACCTATTCCACTGCAAGCAGCAAAAGGATGAGTCCTTACGAGAGTACTACCAGCGCTTCGTTCAGCTGAAGGCGAAGGCACCTAACGTACCAGAAGAGGTAGTGATAGAAGCAGCAGTCAAAGGACTCAAAATTGGGCCATTTGCAGCACACTTGGCAAGAGAAAAACCAGAAACGATGGAGCGATTGTATTCCGAATTTGAAAGGTACTGCAAATCAGACAACGACCTCCGAAAGCGGGTCGAGGAGCAAAACCAGTACAAGCAGGCTCACAACTCAGGCAAGCAAACATCCGACATAGGGCGGGGGGGTACGCCAGCCAGCCACACACAACAAACAAGTAATGAATGTAGACCATCGAGCCCCCCAAAACCAACAAAAGTGAGCACCAGAATGGACAAACGCCCAAAAACCAAACAAGCAAGTAAAGCAAGGATCGTGCAAAAATTGGAACAAAGAACTTAGGCAACAATAGGAAAAAGCCATACCGTTTCTTCCATGGCGAAGACAAGGGTCATGCAACAAGAGATTGCCCGTAAGCCGAAGGAAACTCAAGAAAGGATGAAAAAGAGAAGAGAGGCGGAGATGGCGCCGCATCAAAGAACCCGTAGAAATAAATCACACCACCGCAACCCCGGCGGCAGCCCAAGATTGCCCAAGATACCCAAATTTTAAACAAAGACCCGTGATACATCCGTCAACCCTAGCAGCAACATACTACCCAAGCCACCTCCCAGCATGGCGCCCGGTCGCATAGCAAGCAGCAACTGCCGCATACCCCAACCAGTACAGAGCGGAGCAAACCCCCGTATACAATAACCCTAGACCCCCAAACATAACCTACCCGACAATCAAACACCAAACAAAACCTTCGGGCACCGCCTCCACCTCCGCCACAAAGAAACACACGCGCAGCGTGAAAGAATGCCCAAACAAGAGCCAAGCCAAGAAAAACCAACACAACCCCCACCGCCCGCTACCAACCGGCTTCTGACTCATGTCGCCGATTAGCGAGGCTCAAAGAATGGAGTTCCGAGCAAGAGGCAAAAGAAAGATCACCTCCGCATGGTGAACAACGGGGCGCTCAAGGGGCGATCAAAGCAAAATGTAATGGTCTAAGGTGCCACTCGACCTTCACCGCCAAGACCTCAAACTAGAGAGCTACACCCACACCGACGTGATGGTGATAACGGCAAACATAGCAAAGATGGGAAATAAAGAGAATCTTGGTGGACTCGTGAAGTTCACGACATACCGCTTGCAAGCACCTTCGATAAGATGCAGCAGGAAGAAACCAAATGAAACCATCGGAATCCCACTCGCCGGCTTCGGAGGACGCAAGGTAGACGCTACTGGGCAAAATTGCACTCCCTGTATCCTTCAAGACCGCACCAATGCCGTAATGTAATATGTAACCTTTGATGTTGTTGACCTCAACTACCCCTACAACGCCATAATACCAAGCGTAGGGTTCATAAATAAGTTCGGCACTGCAATTCACATGGGCTACCTATGTATGAAATTACCAGCGTTACATGGAGTAATCACGGTCCATGGGAATCAAAAAGAGGCAAGAAACATAGAAAAAACAATCTACAGCCCCAAAGAAAACATAAATTCTGTGGAGTCGGAGGAAAAAGGCAAGGAGGAACCTCCGGACATGCCCAAAGGAAAGACAAACTTCAAAGGGGGAAGGAAAGATGAAAAAACTACAAAGCTGGTATGCCTGGAGCAGTCCAAGCCGATTAAAGATAACCATAGCAATCGAACCCGACCGAGCAAAGAGGAAACAGAGCTAATACAAGCCCTGAAAGAGAACAACGAGACCTTCGCATGGTCCGCGGAGGACCTCAGGGGCGTAGATAGAGATATAAGACTAATCTCAATGGGGGTTTCATGGAGTTTCATGGGCATTAAATACGCTGACATGGCACAAATTTTATTAAGAGGGAGACTATAAAAATTTCATGGGAGTAGAGAGAGTTTCATGGGGATGAAACTCTTCCTCGCACCGCTTCCAAAAAATGGGTGCATATGAAACTGTGCCATGAAACCCCCACTGAGACTAGCCTAATACAACACCACCTAGACATCAATCCAGACGCCTGACCAAAGAAGCAAAAGCAAAGAAAGATGTCAGAAGACAGAATCATAGCAGCAAAGGCGGAGGTGCAAAGGCTCCTAGATACGAAGGTCATAAGAGAGGTCAAGTACTCCGATTGGCTAGCAAACATAGTATTAGTGCCCAAAAGTAATGGCAAAATGAGAATGTGCATAGACTTCACAGATCTAAACAAAGCTTGCAGAAAGGATGCATTCCAGCTACCAAGAATAGACACCTCTTTGGACAAAGCCGCAAGATGCAAAAGATTCTCCCTCCTAGATTGCTTCTGCCTATCACTAGATTTGGCTCAACAAAGAGGATGAAGAAAAAACAAGCTTCACAACACCATTCGGCACATACTGTTTCCTCAGGATGCCTGAAGGCTTGAAGAACGCAGGATCAACCTTCGCAAGAATGACAAGCAAGGTGTTAGGAGGCCGCCCAAAGAAACGCCATTGCATATGTTGACGACATCATAGTCATGAGCAAGAAAAAGGAAGACCATATCAAAGACCTGGCAGAAACCTTCGCCAACCTCCGCGGCGCCGGTCTGAAACTGAACCCAGAGAAGTGCGTCTTCGCAGTCAACACAGCCAAAATATTGGGATGCATAGTGGGACCTGAAGGCATCGCAGCAAACCCTGAAAAGACGAACGCGATACTCACGATGACAGAGCCAGCCTCAAGAAGAGAAGTTCAAAAGCTAACAGGAAGGATAGCAGCATTGAACAGATTCATCTCCAAATCAGCGGAAAGAAGCCTACCATTCTTCAAAGCACTCAAGACCTCCGATAAAAATACAAGGGGGGGGCAAGAACAATCTCAGCCTTCGCCAACTAAAGGAGTATCCGCAAACCGCTTGAGAGTAACAGCCCCGAACCGTATGCTACACTATCGCTAATACGTAGCAGCCTCGAGATCACGCAATCAAGCAAGCACTAGTTCAAGAGCAAGAAAGCGGAGGTCAAAAGGAACAAAGCCCGGTCTACTATGTTTCTGAAGCCCTAGCGGCAGCAAAGTTAAACTACACCCAAGTAGAGAAGCTAGCGTATGCTATCCTAAGAGTGTCAAGGAAACTCAAGCACTACTTCCAAGCGCACGAAATCGTGGTGCCTTCGTCCACGCCCGGAGAAAATCCCGAATAACAAGGAAGCCTCCCAAGAATGGGGAAGTGGGCCACAGAGTCGTCGCAATATTACATAACATATATCCCCCGAACGGTAATCAAATCACAGGCCCTGGCAGATTTTGTGGCAGATTGGACACCTTCGCACCAGAGACAACAAAGCCAGCTAGAGCTAACTTGTGTACTACTAACCAACGGAGCTTGGGGTCTCAATGGCACAGAGCAGCCAAGCAGCACTAATGTCCCCATCGTGGGCAAGAGCAAAGTATGCAAAGACGACTAACCTTCAAGGCAACAAACAACATCAGAGTATGAAGCGCTCATATTAGGACTAAACAAGGCGAAGGCTATGGGAATACAAAAACTACTAGTCAAAAAACAGACTCAATGGTAGTGGCAAAGCCGTAGAGAAAGAGTACCGTGCAAGAGAACCGAACTCACAAAATACCTAGAACATGTGCGGAGGTTAGAAAAGAGGTTCCAAGGGTTCACCCTAAAGCACATCCCTAGGGGGAAAATGCGGAAGCAGATGAACTAGCAAAGGCAAAGCACCAACAATTGGGAGTTACCTAATGGAACATTTTATGAACAAATACACACACCAAAGAACCTCCGCCGGGGTGGGAAAAAGCAAAGCAAGTCCTAACAACAAAGAGAACAAGACCGGCGAAACGGACATAATTCAAATGCTCTGAGGTACCTTCAAAGGCCGCAAAACGCGGGTAGAAAGAGAAAGGAAGAAGAAGCGTGAGCAAGGACTTACACAATGATAGACAAAGTCCTGTTCAAAAAAGGGGTAGTCCAACCGCTCCTGAAGTGCATTGCCAAAAGCGAAGGTAATGAGCTGCTAAGGGAAATACACGCGGGAACCTGCGGATCGCACATAGGCCCAAGAGCACTCTCAGCGAAGGTCCTAAGGCAGGGTTTCTATTGGCCAACTCACGCAAAGGATGCAGAGGAGCTAGTTAGGACATGCGAAGCTTGCCAACGACATTCTAACAAGCAAAACTCGCCCCCATCGGATCTCCAGCCAATACCTCCGGTATGGCCACTGCAAAGGTGGGGCATGGATCTGGTAGGCCCCTTACCAACAGCGCAGGGAGGATATAAATTTGCGGTGGTAGCAGTGGAATACTTCACAAGATGGATAGAAGCGAAGCCCCTAGCGTCTATAACATCAGAGGCTATCAGAAAGTTCTTCTGGCAAAACATAATCTGCAGATTCAGAGTCCCAAGAACATTAACAGTTGACAATGGAAAACAGTTTGATTCAGAAAGGTTCAAGGACTACTGCAAGTCCATAGGCACAGCACTAGCATTCGCATAAGTATACTACCCAGAGTTAAATGGTGCAGTGAAAAGAGCAAACAGAGAAATCTTCTTGGCGATCTCCAAAACATTGTTCAACCTGCACAAAGGAAAGTGGGCCGAGGAACTACCACGGGTCATATGGTCCCACAACACAACCATCACAAGAGCCACAAAGGCACACCGTTCTAACTCATGTATGGAGAAGAAGCAATGATGCCTGAAGAAATCAAACATCAGAGCCTCCGCTCAACTAGCAACAACACAATGGAAGACGAAGCTTGCTGCAAGGAAGGACTAGAACAAGAAAGACTGTAAGCACTTGAGAACATCGTAAAGTACCAAGACCAAACGAAGGCATGGAAAGACAAAAATGTAATAAGAAAAAATCATCGAAGATGGGGACCTAGTGCTTGCACAGAAGCCAAACGCAGACACGGCCGCCAAGCAAGCAATCAAAATGGGAAGGACCATTCATAGCAAAGGCAAAGAAACAAAAGAAGGGGCATTCAAAGCTAGAAGACAGTGAAGGTCGCACCACCACACACACACTGAACGCCAGGGCATTCAGGCTAGAAGACGCTGAAGGTCGCACCACCACACACACACCGAACGCCAAAGAACCTCAAAAAGTACTACATATAATGTAAGAGGACCTCCGCGGAAATATAAGCGAAGGCAACCTCACTCTAGGAGCCTTTTCTTAGCTTTCTCCATCTTTCTTGCCCCTTGGCAACAGGCCTGCACTCTTTTCCTCACACGGGGACTCCATTGCGGAGGTGAGGTTTTTAATGAGGCAGCGACCTTGTAACCAACCTCTAAAAATATAAAGAGGATCCCTTGCAAAAAAAATAAGGAACACGCATAACTCGAAAAGGTCGAAAAGCAGCCAGCAACGAGGCTGCAAACATTCGAGACACGATGAAACGAGAAAGAGGACCTATCGGGTGAAGCCAGCAGAGACAGGCACACCCGACCAGACCTCCACGGCGAACATCAGCCTAGTA
This sequence comes from Chrysopogon serrulatus, assembly GCA_015844335.1. Lineage (NCBI taxonomy): Eukaryota > Viridiplantae > Streptophyta > Magnoliopsida > Poales > Poaceae > Chrysopogon > Chrysopogon serrulatus. Next base: position 128,615 of record JADLZL010006045.1, on the reverse strand, counting down.
AAACGGAGAACACCTCCGCACAAAAACATACCTGGAAAAAGACCCTACTAAGGTATGGGCACCAGGAACTCAATGGAGAACACTTCCGCACAAAAACAAACCTGGAAAAAGACCCTACTAAGGTATGAGCCCCAGGAACTAAACGGAGAACACCTCCGCACAAAACCAAACTTAGATAGGCCCTACCAAACTAAGGGCGCCAGGAGCAAACCGGAGAGAACCTCCGCACCAAAAATAAAAACAAGAAAACGCTCTACCAAACTATGAAGCACCAAGGAAAGAAGGGGCAGAACCTCCGCGAAACTCAAATTAACAACATCCTATGCATAGCAGGATCACAGCAGACACAGTAAAACCGTCACCGCTATGACACACAGTACAATCACGCGGGGAAGTAAATGAAGCCTAAGCCAGAGCGTCAGAAGACGCACAAGGGAAATAAATGCCGTGTAACAACCCCGGTGTATAGCCAGCCCGCCACAACAACCACAACCACCACAGTGACTATTATTTGCCACCGCCGGGCAATATAAAAGGGCACACGCCAAGCCCCCTCCCAAGCCGCTTCACTCGGGGAAAGAAGGAACGTGAGAAAAAAAGGAGGATGGAGGCGGGGGGGTCTCACTCGGGCTAGCTAAAGACAGACACCACGCAAAAACTTGTAATCGGCGGAGGACAATTTGCCGGGGGAACTAGAACCTACGGTCTAAAGGAGATACCACGCAAAAGCTTGTAACATCCCCCCCTCGGCCGAAGGTTCCACTTCAATAACTCCCAAAGAAAATAAACCCCCCGCCATATGGTTGATACCAAGCAAGAGTTTGTAAAAGCCGGAGCGCGCCACTCAAGGATAAAAGAGCAACCTCCGCTGCCCCAGACCGGCGAAAACCAAGCACGCGATGCCGTGCGAAGGTTTTAAGCCGAGGAACAAATCGAGCGGCCCGCAAGCACAACTCCAAAGCACCTCCGTCGAGTGGATCAAGTAGGCCAAGCATGAATTCAATGGCCTCAACTTGACCCGAACAACCGCCCGAACCGGCGAGGATATGCTAGACCGTAGAACACACATGGTGCTAGGACATCGTTTCCTCGGCAGGTGTACTAGCGAAGGCACAAGTGCCGGTGACGTTGTAAAGATATAGAACAACCTTCGCTGGGAAATAAAAATAATCATTTTAAGGGAAAATTTTATTGTACAAAGCGCGCCAACGCGCAACCTCTTTAGAAAGAACACATCTTACAAAGCGCACAAAATACGCAACGATAGCACAAGCATCCCAATTGCGTGGAGTTACAACGCGGTGCACAATGGTTGGTACGAAGAATACGCCATACAAGCAAACAAGGCGCGAGAAGGAAATAAACTAAGGCGGGGTACAAGGGCCCCGCCAAAGAAGAGAGCTGCGCGAAGTTTGTCGGCGGAGACTTGAGCTCCTCAATCACAAACTTAAACATTTCGCTAACATTATCATCCGACCGAAGAACTAAGCATCCGCCCGCTAACATACACACCATCCTTCATCATGGTTAGGGGGTTACATCCTGCACCTGTGCAGGACCCATCAAGGCTACCTGCGCAAGGCAACTTGGTGTTAAAACGAGCACCTTGCCCACAAAACGTTGTTCAAAATTACGGTTACGTACAAAAGGGGAATCACAATGCCCACAAGGCAACAGCTACCCTAGCCTAAGTCTAGATATCAACCTCCGCGCCTCCGTCAGACTTTCCTTCTGCTCGTCTAGAAGATTCCGGGCAAGACACCTTCAAAGCCTCCGCCTCCTTGGCCACCCGCTGTGCTTCAACCAGTCGGCCGAGCAAAGCGTAAGTTCGTAAGAAGCCCAAAACAAAGGGGTCAAGCGAAGGAGTCAAATAGAAATCAACTCACCTCAGCCTCTACGCTCTTCGCCGAGTACGCAGCGTACTGGCGGCCAAAATGGCTCCAACAATACCTAATGAAATCTCGCACAACCCGCATAGGGGCGCGGAGATCAGACCAGGCAATGTCCTTTGGGTCGGTGTATGTCGCCTTGCCCTTCAGAAGCTGCAGATGCTCGCATCCAACCTCCGTCAAGGCGTTCACGAAATTCTTGGCACAGGATACAACTGAGAAATCCGCCAGGCCATCAACAAATTTAGAAAAGTGAGCTAGGCAGGAGCACATCCACTGCAGTGCGGTAGCGGCCGAAGCATCAGTTGGAAGCGGAGGTGTGGCCCCGCCATACTTCTGCACAACTTGAGAGTAAGCGGTGGCAACAAATGGCAAAGACATCGGCATCATCAAGTAGCTTCACGCAAAACTGAACTCGCCCCTAAGCTCGATTGACTTCCGCTCGCTCTCGACCTCAGTGCGAAGGTGGGCGTTGGCGTCGTTAGCCTTTTTCAAACGCTCCTCCGCCGGAGATGAAGCAGACCTTGTACCTTCAAGTTCCTTCGTCACCGCCTCAAGCTTAGCACCAAGATCCTCCGCGGTCTTCTTGAAGGACCGGAGGTCTTGCAAGTCAACAAGCAAAGCTTGTTTCTCAGTACCAAGCATCTCAACCTCCTCCTTCAGAGCGCTGAGAGCCTCGTCGCATGACAAGATCTCACGGGAGCAACGAGCCTCCATAGCCTCCGTAATATGGTGGCCCTAAAGAAAGAACAGGTTCAATCAAAAAACATATAACACTGACACCCAGAGAAGGTAACCACTCACCACACTCTGATGCTCTAAGTTCAGACGCAGCAGCTTGAAGTAGTCCATCTCCCCAAGGTATTTACGGGTTTCCCCTGCAGGCAAACATAGAATTTCAGAAAAGGGGTAAGTCAAAACAAAGTCTCAAAAAGCGCCACTAAGAAAGGAAATTCAAACCTCCAATCTGCTCATGCAGAGAATGGAGGGCAGAACTCCACCCACTTAGTGTGTGCATTGAATCACCTGCACAAGAAGAACAACACAAGTTACAATCAAACTGCTCTCACGTAAAAAGAGAAATAGAAAAGTAAGTTTCGGCGATACCTTTGCCATCGCTGCGCTGACCTCCGTACGAGGAACCAGCAAAGGGGGGAGGGCCATGAGGAAGTTGTTCGAGGCCAACGTGCGCTAGGTCAATTCCAGCGTCACCAGAACCTTCTCGCGCAAGCACTTGAGCAAAACCCACTGAACGGTGTCAGACAAGAAAAGGGGAAGGGCAGAGCACAATAGAATGAACACTTACAAAGAGTGGTAGCACCCATCTCTGCGCCAACGGAGACGTCTGGCACGGGGTGGCCAGTAGGATGACCGGGGACCTCCGGAGTCAGAGTCGAGGCCTCCGGAGCCAAACGTGCAGAAGGGGAACCAGGGGCAGCACCCGGCCCCGGAGAGTCGTCCGAATCAGCTCCGAAGACACTCACAAAGGGCAGAACGGAAGCTGGCGCATCAACCACCACCGGCAGAAGCAACCTCACGAGAGGCAGCACCTCACGCGGCACTGCCGGTTCTGGAACGGAATCAAGCCTCGGCGCCTCGCGACAACGCCCGCGTCATCATCACGGCTACCAGGCCGTTAAGAACCCGGCCCGGACACGACGAGTGCCGGAGGCACCTCCATCGTCGGACTCCTCGGCGTGCTCTGTCGCCCCCGTAGCACGCGCAGAAGAGCGAGCCCTCTTGCCACGGCCAGCCCTGGGGCCGGTCAAACCTCCGTGATGCTTGCGCCCCGCAGGTTTTGTAACATCGCCAGCGGCAGCCTCCGCAGCGGCAGTTTCCTCCCTCTCACGAACTAGCGCCAGAAGCTTCTCAGGCACAGCATGATCGCCATACTTCACACCCATCTCCTCCAAGACACGATTCAAGCGGGGCATGTTACCAGCCTCCGCATGTTGAGCAACATACTCTTTGTCCAATATTTCGCCAAGGATTTCCTGAGCCTTCAGCTCGATCTCGAGGAGGACATCCTCATCACTTTTACCTTCGGGCTTCACGACCCCGAAGCGGGGAAAGGGGATACCCTCAGCAACACCAAAAACAGGGACTTGGACGTTCTCTAGCCGAAAAGACAACCTGTTCTTTCCCAAGGGCCAGCAGTCGACCGCGACCATCTCCTCAACCAGATCGCGACCACCGGAATAGCGACAAGCCATGGCGAAGGCTCTGTTACAGGCGGTTCTAGCGGCGGTGAACTTCGTCGGAGGAGTGATAGAAAACCGAGGATCAAGGGGAGTCATCACAGAAGCAAATGGATAGCGCGTAACCTTCTTCCCATCCGCCTCCTCACAAGTGTAACCTGGTGTCTTCACATAAAACCAATTCAGAGTCCACTCCTTATCCCACTTGTTCTTCGGGCAATAAGAAATCTCGAGCTTCGGCTCAGGCTGCCTCCGCTTGGGAAAGAAAGAGCAGCTACCATACTGGCATATAGCCCCATCCAGCTTCTTATGCTACTTCTGAAGCTCATAGAATTGACAAAAGCTGTCAATATCCGGCGAAGCTCCATAAGACTCACAGGCCCAAGCAAACTTGCTGAGAGCGGAATCCCGTTAGGAGTAAGCTGGTGTATCTGGACGTTGAATTCCTCCAGCACATCACGGAGGAAGTTGCAAGGAACAAAGCGGAGGCCACAAGTGAAAAAGTCACGAAACACGAGAGCATACTCTTTCCCAGGAGGCGAAGGCACGGTCTCCCTGACGGGCGACCTTAGCGGTTCGCCTCAAAGCAGTTTTTTCTAACAGAAACACCCCGTGTTACGTTAACCTAAACCTCCGGCCATGTCATCATCGTCATTGCATAAGCATTCATCATTAGAGAACACTAATGCAAATGACCAAAATGAGTTTATTTAATTCTAGGGTTTGTTGCGCTTTTTCATATCATATGTGTATCCCATTTAAATTTCACTTGCAACCCGATTATAAAAGTAATCAACTAAAAGCAACCTTGGTGTGTACAAGTGCTTGGCTAACCTTGACTTACACCCTAACCAAGTTTTACAAGTCAAATGATGCAAAAGAAAGAATCAAAATTGAATTCAGAATCCGAATCCCAAAACCCTAACCCTAGCGGTTAAGTGTTGGATTTGAATTTCAAATTCACTTTTGATGAGCTAACCATAATTAATTTTTATAAATAAAAGTTGCTAAAAAATAGTACTATTTTAAAGTATGAACTTTGTACTTTGAAAGTGTACTGTTGGTTGGGTTTGAAAAGTGCCACATCATCATAAATTAATTGCCCAAAGTTTCAATTTGAAAAACCTTTCAAAAAGGGAGATTTTCAAAATGTTTCTGCCCCCTTTTCAATTTCACCTCAAAATATTCAAAATTTGGGAAAACTTCAAAAATACAGTTTGTGCATCTCTTTGAGCTCTACAACTTTGGTATATAAAGTTTTTCAAGTTTTTGAATAAAATTTAAAGTAATTTCAAAAGTTGTTTGAATTGGAAAATGTCCCCTTTTGAGTTTTAAACTACAATTCAAAAATTATTTGGTTTCATGAAAAACTTTCTGAATGAAAGTTGTAGGTCTTGAAAAATAAAACAACTTTTATTTTTGGAGATTTTCATCTTTTATTCAAAAATTGAAAGTAATTTTAAGATCCCAAAAGCTAGGATTTAAGCCCTTTTTCAAATTCAAATCGCAGTTTCAAAATTATTTAAAATTTGACAAAACTTGTTTAATAAAAGTTGTAGGGCTCATTATTTTACACAACTCCTATTTTGGAAATTTTTCAAGTTCTATTCAAAATTCTGAAGTAATTTCTAAAAGAAGAGGATGAGGTGTCCCTGCTACAGTAACCGAAGGGGAGGAGTTGGAATTCCTCTCTCGCCCCATGCCGCCGACCGTCGCTGTGGCTTCATCTCCGAAAACTTCGGGCGCGCGCTTGGCACATGGTCGACTGCGTGTCCAAGCTTGCGCAGCTGCTAGCGTTGCCTGGAAGCCGCCTTTGCTTTCTTAAAGCCGCACCGGCCGTTCTTCTTCTTCTTTCTTTTTCTTTCCACCGCCCGGCACATCCTTTCATCACCACCGGCCGTCACTGCTTTCGATGGCAAAATTCGTGAATCTCGCTACATGATCACGCCTACACGCTTGCACACAACTCCGCCCGGTTTGTAGCGCACCTATCGAGCCCACCCCTTGCCTTCTAGTACCGCGAGCCCGGCGCGCACCGCCTTCTTCTCCTCGCCCGGTCGAGGCGCCCGCAAGCCGCTTCGCGCCCGCCAACTCTCCTTGACGAACCTCCGCCCAAATTGAGCGGTGTCCTGAGCTCGCCTTGAGTTCAGGATCACCGTCGACCAGATGGTTTGTTCTCAATCGCCGCAACCTCGTCGGAACGAGACCTCATCGCCGGTATGCGTGTACTGCCTCCGCCGCCGAGCCTCACTCCGCCGCGGCCGTGCCTCTCTACATCATCCGTGCTCCAATTAATCCTGTCATTTAGCTCAGGCAAGCTCCTCGGTGGTTTCCCGAACCCTATCACGGTCGATTAAGACCTACGGTGCCTTTTTCGCCGTCGGCCCGACGTGCTCAACGCCACCGTGTCACCATGGTTATCGTTGTGTGCATCTCCGAGTCGCAATCCGCTTGCTCGACCCTCTGGTGACGTACGCAAGTCGTGGGGGGCCACGGTGGTGGTTTTCCCCGACGCCGGCGACCTCACCGGAGGTGAGCAGGAAATGCCGAGCCGCCATTGCCATCAATTCTCCTGCTCCGGCCATTAATTGGGGCTGTGTCGGTGCTTGCCGTATTTGCCGTGGAGAGGGGAAGAAGTAGGTGCAGCTTGCGCCGCCGCTGGCCTCGCCGTCGGTGAGATAGCCGGTCGGCGGTCGCCGTCGCTCTGTGTTTGAACGGAAGAGGGAGAAGGAGGTACTGACAGCCGGGGCCCGGCTGTCAGCGAGAGGCGGAGGAGGATGCAGCACGCGCGCGGGAGCTGGGCCGAACTGGGCCGTCGGGCCGCACAGTAGCCCAAGCGCGGTTATGAAATGTTTTTCCTTTTCCAAAATGAATTTCTCCGCTGAGTTTTCATAATTTCATAATAATTATTTCTAGGCAATTAAAAATATAACAAAAATATATATGTGATCCTCATGAGCTGTAGTTTCATAGAAAAATATGTGTGTAGCATGTTAATTAATTTTGTCATGTTTAATAATTGCATTCTTTAATTAATAAATGCATGATGTTTGATTTTTGTAGAGCAATATATTAATCCAAAAATCATGAAAATTTAGGAGTAAGCTTTTCATGCTAAAAGTGACCTCCACTAAAATTTGTGCACTGTTTTGAGTAACTTTGCTTTTATAACTAATTTTCACCTTGTTTAAGGTCTGTGAGAATGATTAATAAAGTAACTATTAATTAATTAATTTTCTAATTAAAATGTTGAGTGATTTGTGGTATTGTTTGAAGACCCTGGATCAGCAACCCTCCCTGGTCCAAGGCATGATCATGTATAGTATGTACAGTGTTGCTCGCTTATGCTTAATTAAATGCCCTAGTTAAGTAATCTATTGTTTAATAATTTGTTTAAGTAATTAATGGTATATATCCCTTAGGTTGATTCCCTTTTGGTATGATTTGAAGACCATGAACCATTAATCCTAATGATTCATGGCTTGATTGTGTAATGTTAGTATTAGTTATTATCACATGTGTAGTAGTAGTAGTAGTAAGTAAGTAATTAGTAAGTTTAATTAGCGGCTTTCAACAACTGTAAAAATGGTTAATAAATTAGTAATTTACCTTAATCACCATAGTGTTGATTGAGTTTGGGATTGAGTGATGACCCTAGGTCCCCAAATGACCTTCGGCATTTTATGTTGCTTGCGTATCGTTAGTTCATCGTCGTCGGTGTTAATGATGATCTCTTAGCATCATTATACCATGAAGGAAAGTTGTACTCAAGATAATAATGAGTTGAGTTGTTTCATCCATATTGCATCATCTCGCATCATGTCATGTCATTAAGCATGCATCATTCCTTTACGTATAGTTTACACGTGAGAGCGATGGGTTGCGATGGTCAAGTTTCAAAGAAGATCCGCGGTGATCCAACCCTGACAAGGTGAATCCACGAAGAGTTTGATGTCAAGACTAACAAGTTAACCTTCTCTGCAACGCAGGCAAGCCCCGGATACATTAAACCCTTTCTTGAATTTCGAAAGTTCTTTATAATTTTATGTTGATGATATGATGCATTAGGTGTAGGAGTTGAGTGATATCCTATCTTGATGCATTTACCGTACCTTGATATACTATCCCCCCCGAAACCTGTTTTGATTTGAAAATATTTAGTATATGCTTAGTCTTGCTGATAGCATAAGCTTTGCAAATAAAATGTTTTCAAAAGTTGATCACAATATCCCCGTTGAGGGCAATTATTTAAAACTCCGATGTTGCTTATTGTTTATCCTTTACTTCGATCGGGTCGAGGATACTCAATAAGAACATGATGATGAGTAAATTGAGACGCCGGTGGAGTGACTTGCATCGGGGAAGGGCTAGTGCCCCGGTGTAGTGTCGTCCACTTGTGTCGGTTAAGGACCGTCCGTTGTTTGGCGCCGGGATCATGAGGTTATTGGATAGTACTAGTCGCATGCTAATGGCGGTAAGCTCCACTTGGACTATTCGTTACTAGAACGGACAAGAGCGTGCACCCATCCTACGATGCGCACCGCCGAAGTGACCGAGCGGCCATAGAGAGGTGGGAGTACTGTACGCCCGCTTACGGTGTGGAGAACTCCGAGCGTTGAGTTGATGTATGTAAGATGGTCGGGCATGCATACATCGTGTGGCTAGAAGCCCCTACCGGGTATATAAGCGATTCGAATCGCCGTGTGCTCCACGATATGGGGAGCCGTGATCCGAGTCCCTCATCGTAGTAATGAGGAAAGTTGCTTTGAGGATGGAAAGTTTTGGAAATTGAGATCTTGCTTGACAAGTGATTGCTCTAGACTAGGATAACCTAGATGGATAGCTTAATGCTTAATGAAAATATCGATAAGAATGAATAGTAAGGATCAACATTAGTCGCTTTTCCGCAAAGGTGTCCTTGATTCTTGCTAAAGCCTTACCTTGATTCCTATCAACCAAGATTCCTGAGTCTTCTCCCCTTTTTTCCGTCGGGTAAGTCTTGCGGAGTACCTTTTGTACTCGGGGTTTGTTTGACCCCCTCGCTGCGGTGTGGACTAGTGTTGTTGACTTTGGTCATACCAAAGGGCTTGGCATGATCGAATATCTTCCGTCTACAAAGTTCTTTTCTCGCTTCCGCAAAATCCGGTTAAGTTTTGTTTAATCAAACTCGATCAAGTGTTGTCATATGTTTTGTAAATCTTCCGCTACTCTATTGTATTTGATTAAAAACGGTTGTAATACTACAATATCTTGTAAGAAATCGATCTTGGCGGATCGTGGTTTCATCGGGGTTTCACCCGACGTAGCTTTTTAAGTTATGTGGTACACAAGTATGGCTGACAAAGGTCTTAGGGACAATGTCAGGTGCTTGTGGGCCATATAATTTAGAAGGTTCTGGCACAGAATGGTATCAGAGCGATTCTTACAAAGATACTTGTAGTATTGCTTTACGAAAACTTCAAAATGAGTTTACAATTAAAAGTTTTTATCAAAACAATATAAAACTTGCCTTACGATCTTCCCAAAGTTGCTGCAAGCTATCAAGAAGACTTTTCGGATAATCATGAGCCACAACAGTGAAGAGTCTCTGAGTCTTCTCGCAGAAATCCAATAAATGGTCAACTTCATCGGTAATACTCTGCAAAGAGTCTTTCGGTATCCTGTCTCACTCTGCAAGACTAATGTGTAAAGTATTGCCCTATAGTGAGTTGTGAGTGGTGTGCTAACTATCGTCATGAAGACGTATAGAACGAGCATGCATCATACCTATCAAATAAAATAAAGATCACATGTCCTTCCTTAATCCAACAATAGCTATTGTTCGCATAGCTATTAAGATCCCCTTTTATCTCGTCCTGTATCTCAATTTGCTAAAAAACTTTTGCTTAGCAAATACTTGAAGACAACCTTGATTTCTTCACCTATGCATGTGTCTTACCCTAGCCCTTCTAGTTTTGACACACGCAAATTGCTTAACCTCATCATTTCGATATGTGTCGAGAGGGAGTTATCGAAATTATGTTTTACGATGGTACCATGATCCATGACCCCGATGCAAATATTTAAACCTAGGGTCTCCCCGTGTGCTATGGCCACATGAGTTACTGCTGGGCGCTCGTTTGTATCGAGATCAATGATCATTCTCCATCACACTCCACAGTTAAAGTGCTCCCTTGGAATCATTCTTCGAAATCACAACCCCTTGTATATACTCAACTTGTTCTTGAGTATCCGAATTTATTCAAATTAAGCTTTTGACCATACATTAATCTTGGTTGTAACCCCAAAAACCAATCCTCTTGATTTGTGAGATTCTTGAAACTTAATGTACTTGATATATTTCCTTTTTCATTACTCAAACCCCACCCTTATTGGGTCTTTTCCAATGTGTGTCACCTTGACATTTTAGTCTCGACACATGATGCTTTATTGACCTCGTCACTTCAATATGTCTCATATTGGAGACACTACAATAGTGTGTTATATTGGTATCTCGACCCGTGACTAGGCTACTGCGTCCGGAAACTGGGATTTCCTAGAATGCACTACTAGCATGGTCGGTGTTCCTGATACAAGGTAACCCACTATTGTTGTATTCTTTTCTCTAATCTCTATATAAGTAATTCATGTTAACACTCTCACCACCAATAGCTATCTCTTGATTTTAGTAGGCCAACTCAAACCCTGTTGTTTTATGAATTTCTTACAAGTCCATATACTTGATACATTTCCTTTTCCATTACATAACCCAAACCCTTGAATCTCGGGACGAGATTCCTCGTTAAAATGGGATATAATGTAACACCCCCCATTGTTACGTTAACCTAAACCTGCCATGTCATCATTGTCATTGCATAAGCATTCATCATTAGAGAACACTAATGCAAATGACCAAAATGAGTTTATTTAATTCTAGGGTTTGTTGCGCTTTTTCATATCATGTGTATCCCATTTAAATTTCACTTGCAACCTGATTATAAAGGTAATCAACTAAAAGCAACCTTGGTGTGTACAAGTGCTTGGCTAACCTTGACTTACACCCTAACCAAGTTTTACAAGTCAAATGATGCAAAAGAAAGAATCAAAATTGAATTCGAATCCGAATCCCAAAACCCTAACCCTAGCGGTTAAGTGTTGGATTTGAATTTCAAATTCACTTTTGATGAGCTAACCATAATTAATTTTTATAAATAAAAGTTGCTAACCAATAGTACTATTTCAAAGTATGAACTTTGTACTTTGAAAGTGTACTGTTGGTTGGGTTTGAAAAGTGCCACATCATCATAAATTAATTGCCCAAAGTTTCAATTTGAAAAACCTTTCAAAAAGGGAGATTTTCAAAATGTTTCGCCCCTTTTCAATTTCACCTCAAAATATTCAAAATTTGGGAAAACTTCAAAAATACAGTTTGTGCATCTCTTTGAGCTCTACAACTTTGGTATATAAAGTTTTTCAAGTTTTTGAATAAAATTTAAAGTAATTTCAAAAGTTGTTTGAATTGGAAAATGTCCCCTTTGAGTTTTAAACTACAATTCAAAAAATTATTTGGTTTCATGAAAAACTTTCTGAATGAAAGTTGTAGGTCTTGAAAAATAGAACAACTTTTTTATTTTTGGAGATTTTCATCTTTTATTCAAAAATTGAAAGTAATTTTAAGATCCCAAAAGCTAGGATTTAAGCCCTTTTTCAAATTCAAATCGCAGTTTCAAAATTATTTAAAATTTGACAAAACTTGTTTAATAAAAGTTGTAGGGCTCATTATTTTACACAACTCCTATTTTGGAAATTTTTCAAGTTCTATTCAAAATTCTGAAGTAATTTCTAAAAGAAGAGGATGAGGTGTCCCTGCTACAGTAACCGAAGGGGGGGAGGAGTTGGAATTCCTCTCTGCCCATGCCGCCGACCGCCGCTTTGTGGCTTCATCTCCGGCAAACTTCGGGCGCGCTGGCACATGGTCGATCAAGGTGTCCAAGCTCAAGCAAGCTGCAAGGTACTAGCGTTGCACTGGAAGCCGCCTTTGCTTTCTTAAAAGCTGCACCGGCCGTTCTTCTTCTTCTTTCTTTTTTTCTTTCCACCGCCGGCACATCCTTTCATCACCGGCCGTCACATCGCTTTCGATGGCAAAATTCGTGGATCTCGCTACATGATCACGCCTACACGCTTGCACACAACTCCGCCGGTTTTGTAGCGCACCTATCGAGCCCACCCTTGCCTTCTAGTACCGCCCGAGCCGGGCCAAGCCGCCCTTCTTCTCCAGCGCCGGTCAGAGCGCCGCCGCAAGCCGCTCGCGCCCGCCAACTCTCCTTGACGAACCTCTGGCCAAATTGAGCAGTGTCCTGAGCTCGCCTTGAGTTCAGGATCACCGTCGACCAGATGGTTTGTTCTCAATCGCCGCAACCTCGTCGGAACGAGACCTCATCGCCCAGATGCGTGTAATGCGCCTCCGCCGCCCGAGCTTCACTCCGCCACGGCCGTGCCTCTCTACATCATCCTTGCTCCAATTAATCCTGTCATTTAGCTCGGGCAAGCTCCCTCGGTGGTTTCCCGAACCCTATCACGGTCGATTAAGACCTACGGTGCCTTTTTCGCCGCCGTCGGCCCGGCGTGTGCTCAATGCCACCGTGTCACCATGGTTATCGTTGTGTGCATCTCCGAAGTCGCAATCCGCTTGCTCGACCCTCTGGTGACGTCACGCCAAGTCGTGGGGGCCACGGTGGTGGTTTTCCCCGACGCCGGCGACCTCACCGGAGGTGAGCAGAAATGCCGAGCCGCCATTGCCATCAATTCTCCCCGCTCCCGGCCATTAATTGGGGCTGTGGCTCGGTGCTTGCCGTATTTGCCGTGGAGAGGGGAAGAAGTAGGTGCGGCTTTTGCCCGCCGCCGGCCTCGCCGTCGGTGAGATAGCCGGGTCGGGCGGTCGCCCGTCGCTCGTGTTTGAACGGAAGAGGGAGAAAGGACCGACAGCCGGGCCCGGCCGCCGCGAAGAGGCGGAGGAGGATGCAGCACGCCCTTTGCTGAGCCGGGCCGAATCGGCCGTCGGGCCGCACAAGAGCCCAAGCGCGGTTATGAAATGTTTTTCCTTTTCCAAAATGAATTTCTCCGCTGAGTTTTCATAATTTCATAATAATTATTTCTGGGCAATTAAAAATATAACAAAAATATATATGTGATCCTCATGAGCTGTAGTTTCATAGAAAAATATGTGTGTAGCATGTTAAGTAATTTTGTCATGTTTAATAATTGCATTCTTTAATTACTAAATGCATGATGTTTGATTTTTGTAGAGCAATATATTAATCCAAAAATCATGAAAATTTAGGAGTAAGCTTTTCATGCTAAAAGTGACCTCCACTAAAATTTGTGCACTGTTTTGAGTAACTTTGCTTTTATAACTAATTTTCACCTTGTTTAAGGTCCTGTGAGAATGATTAATAAAGTAACTATTAATTAATTAATTTTCTAATTAAAATGTTGAGTGATTTGTGGTATTGTTTGAAGACCATGGATCAGCAACCCTCCCTGGTCCAAGGCATGATCATGTATAGTATGTAAATGTTGCTCGCTTATGCTTAATTAAATGCCCTAGTTAAGTAATCTATTGTTTAATAATTTGTTTAAGTAATTAATGGTATATATCCCTTAGGTTGATTCCCTTTTGGTATGATTTGAAGACCATGAACCATTAATCCTAATGATTCATGGCTTGATTGTGTAATGTTAGTATTAGTTATTATCACATGTGTAGTAGTAGTAGTAGTAAGTAAGTAATTAGTAAGTTTAATTAGCGGCTTTCAACAACTGTAAAAATGGTTAATAAATTAGTAATTTACCTTAATCACCATAGTGTTGATTGAGTTTGGGATTGAGTGATGACCCTAGGTCATTAACCCAAATGACCTTCGGCATTTTATGTTGCTTGCGTATCGTTAGTTCATCGTCGTCGGTGTTAATGATGATCTCTTAGCATCATTATACCATGAAGGAAAGTTGTACTCAAGATAATAATGAGTTGAGTTGTTTCATCCATATTGCATCATTTCGCATCATGTCATGTCATTAAGCATGCATCATTCCTTTACGTATAGTTTACACGTGAGAGCGATGGGTTGCGATGGTCAAGTTTCAAAGAAGATCCGCGGGGATCCAACCCTGACAAGGTGAATCCACGAAGAGTTTGATGTCAAGACTAACAAGTTAACCTTCTCTGCAACGCAGGCAAGCCCCGGATACATTAAACCCTTTCTTGAATTTCGAAAGTTCTTTATAATTTTATGTTGATGATATGATGCATTAGGTGTAGGAGTTGAGTGATATCCTATCTTGATGCATTTACCGTACCTTGATATACTATCCCTGAAACCTGTTTTGATTTGAAAATATTTAGTATATGCTTAGTCTTGCTGATAGCATAAGCTTTGCAAATAAAATATTTTCAAAAGTTGATCACAATATCCCCGTTGAGGGCAATTACGAAAACCTGATGTTGCTTATTGTTTATCCTTTACTTCGATCGGGTCGAGGATACTCAATAAGAACATGATGATGAGTAAATTGAGACGCCGGTGGAGTGACTTGCATCAGGAAGGGCTAGTGCCCTGGTGTAGTGTCGTCCACTTGTGTCGGTTAAGGACCGTCCGTTGTTTGGCGCTGGGATCATGAGGTTATTGGATAGTACTAGTCGCATGCTAATGGCGGTAAGCTCCACTTGGACTATTCGTTACTAGAACGGACAGTAGCGTGTACCCATCCTACGATGCGCACCGCCGAAGTGACCGAGCGGCCGTAGAGAGGTGGAGTACTGTACGCCCGCTTACGTGTGGAGAACTCCGAGCGTTGAGTTGATGTATGTAAGATGGTCAGTCATGCATACATCGTGTGGCTAGGAAGCCCCGGCCGGGTATATAAGCGATTCGAATCGTCGTGTGCTCCACGATATGGGAGCCGTGATCCGAGTCCCGGCATCGTAGTAATGAGGAAAGTTGCCGAGGATGGAAAGTTTTGGAAATTGAGATCTTGCTTGACAAGTGATTGCTCTAGACTAGGATAACCTAGATGGATAGCTTAATGCTTAATGAAAATATCAGATAAGAATGAATAGTAAGGATCAACATTAGTCGCTTTTCCGCAAAGGTGTCCTTGATTCTTGCTAAAGCCTTACCTTGATTCCTATCAACCAGCATTCCTGAGTCTTCTCCCCTCTTTTTCGTCGGGTAAGTCTTGCGGAGTACCTTTTGTACTCAGGGTTTGTTTGACCCCTGTTGCAGGTGTGGACTAGTGTTGCTGACTTTGGTCATACCAGTGGGCTTGGCATGATCGAATATCTTCCGTCTACAAAGTTCTTTTCTCGCTTCCGCAAATCCAGTTAAGTTTTGTTTAATCAAACTCTGATCAAGTGTTGTCATATGTTTTGTAAATCTTCCGCTACTCTGTTGTATTTGATTAAAAACGGTTGTAATACTACAATATCTTGTAAGAAATCGATCTTGGCGGATCGTGGTTTCATCGGGGTTTCACCCGACAGAGCTTTTTAAGTTATGTGGTACACAAGTATGGCTGACAAAGGTCTTAGGGACAATGTCAGGTGCTTGTGGGCCATATAATTTAGAAGGTTCTGCCACATCGGCCTCCAAATGGTCGACCATCATCTTGTTCACCCGGCTGCGGCCGATCTTGTAAGTTATCTTCTCACTTTTGTCGGCCATCTCGTGAGAAGGGCTCGAAGGTACCAGATCACCAAGCGAAGCTTCAACGTCGGAGAGAGAGTCCCCAAGTTCTTGAGCCTCCGCACTAGCAATCATGCACTCCTCGAAACAACGAGCCCACCCACTTGCTCTAACACCAAGAAGACGGAAGTAGGGACCGGAAAAGGGAGCCCTGAGCGGAGGATGATAAGACTTGGAAGCCACAGCTATAGAAAAAGAAAGCCAAGAAGATAATGATGGCGGACACCACCACCACGCCCCTTTATATAGGCACCGGGGGGTACCTCCGAGGGACGGAAGACAAACGGTCGCGTCAAAGTCAAATCGCACGACGCACCAATCAAATAGTGGCACATGGGCGCGCGCAGCGCGCCAATGGGGGAAGAGGAGCCTCCGCCGGGGAGAGCAGTAAAGGCGAGGACGTTGGCCCACCTCAAGCGCTAGCCCAAGTACTCAAGGGGGGAAATGTTGGGGAAAATTCACGCCCCTACCTCTGCTCCCGGGCGTAGGCCCCATTTTTCTAACTTAATGTCCCTCCTTTTCGTTTTTCATGGTGCATTTCAGACCAGGGAACCTCCGCCTGCAGGGACCAAGACCTACTCGGAAGAAGCTTTACAGATGTGGACCTCCGGGACGCCGGGGCGACGGGCTCCGAGTATGGTGTCATCGGCGGAGGTCCGAACCTCCGCCCGACCCGGGAGCGGCCGGGAGGCCCCTGTGGTGCCGGGTGACGACTCCCACCGCGACACAGTCGGCGGAGGTCCGAGCCTCTGCCAAGCTTGGAGGCCCATGGCGACAATGGGCTTGGATCTCGATTCATGCCCGGCCCGCATCAAGGCGCGATGCAAAGACAGGGAGTACCCCAAGGGGCATTGAAGCATAGTGAGCGGGTGACCGGGAGAGCACCTAGGGTTTGAGGGGCGAATGGTAAACTCGAGGAGAGATTGTGTGAGGTTCTCCTATAAAAGGAGAACCCGCCCACCTTTGTAAAGGTTGTTGACAAATATTAATGAGACATTTATTTCCAAAGATGAGTCCCGAGGTGATTTACCCGGCCGATATAGGCGAGGGGGCCGAGACCTCCGCACCCTCTTAAAGTCGCCCCGGCCTTGGCGGCCTCGACCTCCGCCAACTCCCCTATACCCGTCGGGCGCAGATTACCCGCGCCAACAATGCACTCATGATATAAGTTATTAGTTAATAAATAATACCCGACATCGGGGTCTCAATTAAAAATTTACTCCCTCCGGTCCCATTTATATGGCGTAATCAAACATGGCACGGTCACCCAAATCATAAGTTGACCATTCATTTATTGTACATTATAATTTTTATGATTATAAAAGTATGATCATTGGATAGTATATTTGATCATGAATTTGACCATATTAAGTTTTGTATTATATTATCTAAAAATTGTCCACCAAATTATTAGTAAAAAATTATGAAGTTTGAATCTTATTTTACGTATACGCCTTATAAATAGAACAAGAGGGAGTAGCATGCAAAGAACCATTTAACAAAATAGGAGCTCTCAACTAATAAACTTTTCCTAATCATATTTTTTGTTTGTTTTTCTTCTATAGGAAGATAAATGATTGGATAACATATTTTAAATTTCAGGTAATCCTCACAATATTTACAAATAATCTATGTCCGTGGAGTTTGCTGATTCTGTATGTCGAATTTGCTGATTCTATATCCACCTACAATCGGATTTGGATTATATGTGTTTAGATAATCCACACAGTATTTCAATATTTATACATCATCTATATTTCTTGAATTTTACTTTATGTATTTTAATTAACCCGTAAACATATGGAGTTCAATTGAATTCGGAACGTCATAAAACCCTCCACATCTACTCCAAACTGCAAACTGTAGTGACAAGCAACGACACTGCCACGAAGACCCGATAAACGGCACTCATAAAGGAGCTGACAACACGGCGGTAAAATCTCGAGAAAATTTTTCGTCCCTGGGAACGCGTGCGGCGCCATGATTTCGCAAATCTGCAGCCTCGTACGAACCGCAAACTGCGAAGCAAATGCACTTCTTCATAAATACTCTGAGCTGCTGCCAAACAAACTTAAAAAAAACGAAACAAATTCCTTTGTCATCCTAATAAACGAGCTTTAAACCCTGAATCATTCGTGCTTAACATGAACACTTGACGCTCTTAAAAAAAATAGAAAACGTAATCAGAGAGCAAATCAAGGTTAACGGCGCCGTCTCCAGCCAGCCAGCGGCCTCCGCTTCTCGCATCCCAGCCGTCGACGCGACGGCGACGCACGGCCTCGGAAACCCCAAAAATCCTCACGAGAACCAACCCACGGAGGCAGAGAGGGAAACTGGCCAGGGACTGTCACTGATGGCGCGCGTATTTACAAGCACTTGCTGGCCGGCGCCGGCGCCGGCGGCCGCGGCTGGGAGGCCAGCGGGAAGCTGCGGGTCGCCGCGAACAGCGCGGCGAACGACGAGGGCCGGTGCTCACCCCCGCACGGGTGCGGCGGCGTACGAGGCGGCGGCGGCGGGCGTGGTGGTTGTAGCAGGCGGCGTGGATGACGCAGCTGCGGGCGCCGAGGTGGAGGCGGGGCTGGGGCCGGAGGCGACGCGCTCGCAGGAGGGGCACATGGAGAGCGTGGTGGCCGGGAGGCGCATGAAGAAGGGCGGCGCCGTCTTGAGCGCGCGCAGCTCCGCAGAGCGAGCTCCTTGTGCAGCCGCCGGTTCTCCTCCTTGAGCGTCTCGCAGCAGTGCTTCAGGTACTCGCAGTCCACCTCCGTCTGCTTCAGCTTCGTCCTGCATGCACGAGCGCGCGTCCATTGCCGGCCGGGCCGGAGAAAGAACACAAGGTTAGCTGAGCTCCGTGGCCGGAGGGAGGAATGGGAGGAGCAGAGATTTTTCTGTGCATGCACCTGGCCCGGCGGTTCTGGAACCAGACTTCCACCTGTCGCGGCCGGAGGTTGAGCTGCTTCGCCAGCGCCGCCTTCTGCTTCTGCACGCCGCCGGCGACAAGGGTAATTAATTAGTCTCGACGTCAAGATCGACCAAGAAGGCGAGATGAGCAAGTTTCCATGGATTCTTATCTTACAGGGTTGAGTGTGCTGTGCTCCTTGAAGCTCTCCTCCAGGAACGCGGACTGCTCCTTGGAGAGTCGCAGCTTCTTGCGCGCGGACGCGCCGTCGTCCTCATCGCTGGCGCGAGACGAGGACCGCTCGCCGCCGCCTCCGCCGCCGGCCTGCGCCGCGGCGCCGCCCTCGGCGTGGGCACGTGAGCCACCCCCAGGTCCAGCGGGAAGGAGCCCGCGCTGTCGTTGGGCGACGACGACAGCGCGGCCGCCGCGCCCGGGTCGTCCTCGTCGTCGTCCAGCGCCAGCGCGCTCGCCGCCACCGACGGCGCCCGGTTCACGTCGAACCCGCGCCCCGCCGGCACCGGCGCCTCGGCACGGCCTGCATGACAGATGCCTGCAGGAAGAAAGAAGAACTGCCGCGGTCAGTCACAGGTTCCCAGCACCACCACCCAACAGACAAAACCAAGAATCCAGAGCTAGCTAGCATCGGAAGAAACAAGACGAACACGGCTCACTCACCGGCGTCAGAAGGCGGCGGCCATTGAAGGCCGAGGCTGCTGGACACGAGGCTGAGCCGCACGGCCGGCTCCGGTGTGGCGGGCGGCGCCGCCCCCCCACCACCCCGTTCCCGTCGTTGTCCTCGCCGCCCTGCTTCCCCTCCCGCTCCCGCCCTCGTCGCCCCTCCCGGTTCCGGCGGCGCTGGATCCAGTCCCGACGCCAAGCCCAAGGCCCAGCTCCGGCGCCGCCCTCCCGGCGTCCGGCACTGGCGCCTCGCCCAGGCTCAGCCCCAGCTCCATCCCACAACCAAGAAACACCACCAACACCCCCGGGCCCCCGCAAGCAGCAGCCGGAGAGCAGAGACGGCAGCAGCGCCGGCAGATGGATCGAGCTGCCTGCGTGCGCGGTGGAGCTGAGAACCAGAGCGGCGTGTGCCGTGTGTGCGAGAGCGAGACAGACACAGCAGCTGAGTGAGAGTGAGAGTGAGAGTGAGAGTGACGGAGCAAGCACGCTGAAGCTGCTGCGAGCGCTGCGAGGACGGACCCGGGGTTTTTGGTTTGGTTTGGTTTTTGACCCTTGGGGACATCGGTTTGACGAGCGCACGTGAGTGGCCCGGCAAAAGGGAGCAGGCAGGAGGGATCGAATCATGAGGGCAGGATTAGAAAAAAAACCGAACCATGCCAATGCCATGCCATGCCATGGCCTGGCCGCATGGGAGCGTGGCGCTGTGCGTGGGCCGTGCTCTCTTTTTCGAGCGGATCAGCGGAGCGGATGGCATGGCATGGCATGGCGATGGGCATGCAGATGCAGCACTGCTGCGCAGCGTCGCAGTGGCAGCGAGGGCGGGCAGTGGCACTGGCAGCAGCGGCATGGGCCAGCGGGCAGCAGCCACTAATAATTATGTTAATCATCACCGTGGGCGGGGCGGGCGACGTATCTTTCCCCTTTGGTTAGTAACGCCCACGATCTTTAGCAGAAAGCTGGGAGGTGCAGATGCAAGAGCAAGAGCAAGCTGCTGCCACCGTTTGCTTGCCGGGGCCGCCGGGGCTCCCCCCGGCCTCGCCCCGGGTGCGTATTTCTTGGGGAGCGGATTGTTTTTGTCCCAG
Source organism: Chrysopogon serrulatus (assembly GCA_015844335.1). Classification (NCBI taxonomy): domain Eukaryota; kingdom Viridiplantae; phylum Streptophyta; class Magnoliopsida; order Poales; family Poaceae; genus Chrysopogon; species Chrysopogon serrulatus. The sequence continues at coordinate 108,149 of JADLZL010006045.1, read as the reverse complement.
GTGCTGCCATGAACAACTTGGCAGAGCTTCCCCTTTTCACTATTTTTAGGAGTATTATTCTTTCTATCGTCCATTGCCCCAAGGCAAAAACATCACCCGGAAGACAGAATAAAATGCTCTTGTTAAGATTTCCTGATTGGACACTAAACCAAGTGTGTTTTGCTAGCTTTGATGACGGAGCAACTTATGGTAGAAAGATATACCATCCCTCAAAACACGTGCTTTTTTCTTACAAACGCATCTCCAAGAGTTCCCAATTTTTCTTCCTAATTCTTGATTTTTAGCGAGATGAAAAAAGAAAACTCCTCTCTAATAACTTCTAATCCATTCTCCCAAAAATTACACAGTTGGAGAACTCAAACATGATGCGCGTAACTTTGCGCATGCGTAGAGGTCACGCATATTCAGCTTTTTTCATCTGGTGGGGGAGTGCTAAAATATATATATATAAACAAGTTTAGGATTTCTGATGGGGAAAGCATGAGAAATAAATATTGGCGAGAAGATTTAAATGAATATAGAAACAAATTTAAGATTCCTGATGCAAAATATATCCAATTATTATTATTGTCAAAGATAATTAGTGTCAGCCAAACCAATGGCCTTATCTTTCCAATTTGTTTTCTATTATTTGTATTTTGGTTTGGTAGTGCGTCTCTTGAATACCAACGCGTAGAGGCGCCACTAAGACCTACAATAATTACTAAGAGTAAGAAGACATTGTGCTAGAGTTGCATTCTTTTTGTATACTTGTTTGATACTATAAATATTACTAATTTTTTAATTCATATTTAGACAAATTCAAGATGCTTTAACATGGACTAGTTTGTATTATTTTCATCAGGCTCAAAGCCAGTACCTCTGTTTTCCGTAAAACTAATTTTCGTCTGTTATCTGTGTATAATATAATGTGGCATAATATAATGAAGTATTCTAATAAATAGAGCGCTGGTACGTGGAACTAAACACACAGCACGTGATGCACCATACAAATGAGGAATCGTCTGTGTAACTTTTTGCAAGAAAGCCTTGTAAACTCCCAGTCGTAGACGACATGATGACGACTCGTTGTTCGGATGTTACTAGCTAGTAGGCCACGGCATGATACCTCACTGCTGGCTCACTCGATCACACTCACCTTTGAGCACACAATGATTCTGCGGGCATGTATGTCGCCCTACCCTAGCTAAGCTAAACCATGTTTAATAGTAGTACTAAACAAGCAAAGCCTGGTAGAGTACTACTAGTATGATGTTGGAGTGGTTTGAGGAGCGAGAGAGCAGGCCAAAACAGCTTCTTAGGTAGCTGATGATGGACCGCAGCGGCAGGAGGCAATGCGAACACAGACGCATATAGGCAAATGATTATGGCCATCATCATTCATGAATCCCTGGTCCGTGGCCATGATGGTCGCGGCATGGTAGTACTAGTATGTGTGTGTCCTGCGTGGTTGGAGTGTAGGGCGATGCTGCTGGGCCGGGGGAACCGATCGGTTTGTTGGGTCGCTCCAATCATGGAGGAGCATCATGGTGTCTCCCCCCTTGTGGTTGTGGCCGCGCCCGTGCTCGCTGCTGCTGCTGCCGGGCACGAGTCCAAGGTCGCGGCCAAAACGAGTGGATGAGTATGATGGCTGGCGATGATGCTGCTTGCGGTTGGACGGTTGGCAATCAATCATTCGCGATGGACAGTAGCGTGGTTACTACTTGCATGCATAGTAGTATGTCTGCTTGGAAGTGTAAATACTACTGCTAGACAGTCGACTGGCTGCCGTGTATTATATATATTAGCAACCTCAGGCCCAGTCCAACACTCCACCTCTTATAGGTTTAGACATGGGAGAGGGATGCTCTCTCTTATAAGGTGGTCATGGCCCCCCCAGCCTTGGCAAGGTGGTACTAAACCTGAGGTGCCTGATGACATCCCACCCCCCCCAATAAGGTGGTGCCTGGGCTCTGATACCATTTGTTAGCAACCTCAGGCCCAGTCCAACACTCCACCTCCCATAGGTTCGGACGTTCATGGGCTCATGACCCACTTATAAGGCAAGAGGCTCAATTCCTTCCAAAAGCCCAAACTGATGGGAGAGGGATGCTCTCCCTTATAAGGTGGTCATGGCCCCCTAGCCTTGGCAAGGTGGTACTAAACCTGAGGTGCCTGACATCCCACCCCTCATAAGGTGGTGCCCCTGACAATATAGTACTATACGTATACATAGGAGGAGTGTACAGTAGTACGTGCCTTGTTAAGCTGTTCTTGTCACGCCAAAAGGAGACAACAGCCGTGTATTAATTGAGGCTCGTCCCGCCGGATGAAAAAGACGCTGTGCCAGCCTGATTTTTGTTCCACATGAAAAATACAAGTACGCTACTAGTAGCCGTTTAGCCTGCTAGGAGGAGTAGTATATTAGCAGTAGAACCATGTTCAAACGCACGCACGCATGCATGCACGGTGAAACTAGTGTCAGGAGAAGCACGCCGACGACTGGGCCGGCCGCTACGCGTACAGTATGCACAGACGGCATGGAGTACCCGTGCACAGCACAGCACCGCGCTGCCCACAGCCGCCACGGCGGTGCGGTGCGGTGCGCGGTGTGTTTACGTTGTGACGGGATCACGCGCGCGGGGGCAGCCGGCGTTAATGCTCGCCGGCCAAGCACGGGACCAGCGCGTACGTGCCGAGGCGGCCCGATGGACCCGAGCAGCAGGCCAGGCCTGGCCACCACGGCGCCTGTTGCAACCCTGCTCAAGCCCGTCTGTCGCCGCGCGCGCATTCAAGAGAGCCAGCGCAGGCAGCAGCAACAGGAGGCAGGCACGGACGATGGGCGGGCGTACGTACACACACACACACGACTGCTGTATGCATGGTCTGCGCCGCTCGCTCGCTGTGTGTGCTGCTTGTCTTCAGCTCGATCGTCGCCAGCTACATACATGCCTGCCAACGTGCTCGGCTGCTCGCTGGTCCATGCATGCCCTGTGGGCCTGTGGCTGTGGCTGGCCCGGCCTTTGGGTCGCGCGCACGATGCAAACGAAACGCCAATCTGTAGCCGCACGATGCCACGCTTCCTTCTGCTTTGCCCCCGCCCCCACGTCGTGCAGTAGGGTGCAGCAGGCAATGGCATGTGCGGCAGCGGCAGCTGTGTGTGCCTGCGTCCTGCCCGAGTAGCGGTAGTTCCTCCTCCCTCTTCCACCTGAGACCTGAGAGCTGCTGTGCGGTGTGCGTGGTAACACGGGCGGGCGGGAAGTTGGCCAGATCGATGCTTGCGGATGCAGCAATTGCAGTTGCAAAGCGCCGGGCCTGGCCTGGACTGCTCGGCTGCTGCTGCAGCTGCGGCTGCTGCACCCTGCAATCCTGCATGCAGTTACTGCATGCCTATTGCCTAGTACTGTACAGTAGGAGTAGCGCAGGGCAGTGGTGTCGGATGGACTGTGTTGTCTGATGTCCACCACTGCTCCTGGAGCTGTATAGTACATGTAGTACGAGTACTACTAGTACCACACTCGAGCAATGTGTGTGCATTCATACGTACATGTACATATATCCAACGTATGATGTACGAGTACTACTACCACCCTGTACAAAAAAAACCTGTTAACCTGTTTGTTTGTTTTATATTTCCATTTGAATATTATTTTTTTTAACGATAAACCAGGTTGTCTTTATCTTATCAGTAGAACATATAAACCAACCGCCAAGTCTACTACTACAGCTTTGCTTAAAAAAAACTTAGTATATACTGCTGTACAGCAGTCGTATGTACGTATCTGTGGGCCACAGTATACCGCATGCTACTACTACCCGGCCCGATCCATATTACGTATCTCTCGGGTTCTCCTGCCTACTGCTGTACAGTACGTGCGTCTCGGGTGAGGCCGTGAGGGCCTCGCCGGACGAACCCACCCGAAGGCTGGGGTCCGCGCGGTGGCATGGCGTCACGCTTTTCTCGCCGGCGGGCCGCTGACGGCTCACCCCACCGCGCGCGCGCGCGAGAGAGAGAGATAGCAATTATTGAAGCCACGGAGAGCAATCAAGTGCTCTTTGGCGACCCGATCGGACAGACGGGATGGCCGAGACAGACAGCGCAGGCGCAGCGCTGTCGATCGCACGGCCGGCGGCGGCCCCCACGCCGATGCTACGGCGCGTAGGGACGGTCCCGGCCAGGGAGCACAGGTGACACGCGAGGCCCCACGCGCGGGGGAGCACACCTGCCTGCCTGCCTCGTCGTCGTCACCGCGAGGACGGGACGGGACGGGGCCCCGGGGGCCACGCCACGCCACTCCACGGTCATGTCGCAGCTGCTGTTAATAGCGCAGCTCAGCAGCGGAGGAGATCTTTTGACCAGCTGGATAGATCGATCGATCGAATCATCGATTCTTTTTGGGGGGCAAACCCGACATCCAACTTGAAGAGTAGCGGACGCCCGGGGCCACTGCAGCGTTATTTTCTCGCCGTTTTCCAAACGGTGGTAGTACTGGGCAAAAGAGATTCATTCATTCACCTGTCTCTGGTCTCGGCAGCAGGAGGAACACGGGGTAGCGCGACGAAATTCCGGCAGCGACGTGCGCGATCTCGCATTCGCATCGCATCCCAGCCCGCAGGGGATCGGAACGTCGATCCGACCCAGACGTAGTCGTACGTGCGATTATGATGGAGGAGAGGTTCTGCTCGCTGCCGCCCGTATAGCGTTCCAAGGATGGCGACGCAGCGACGACGGTGCGTGCTGTCTGTGTTGGCCGCCGGCCGTGAAGATGTAGTAAATGTACTCGATCCGTGTGGGAGAAGTGCCGTGTGAGAACGTGTGAGGAGGACCTTCCTGTGCAAATTGATCGATGCGTCAAGTCAGGGCACTTGTTTGTTCCTTTTGAGGCGCAAGGGTTTGCATCCATGTCTACTACCTACTCCCTCCGTCCGATAAAAAACGTCATCGTAGGACTTTTAAAATCCACGTTTGATCATTCGTCTTATTCAAAAAGTTTACAAATATTATATAATAGATAAATCATTATTAAAATATCTCAAATGATAAAATAAGTCATAACAAGATACATAATATTTATATAAAAATTTTAAATAAGGCGAATGGTTGACACGGATTTTAAAAAGTCCCACGATTATGTTTTTTTACCCGAGACGGAGGGAGTACTCCTACTCTAGTACTCATGCCTACCGCTGCCAGCAAGCATTCATTCTCTTACTGTACCCCTATCAACGCAGCTGGCTTCAAGTCGTTTGCCTTTAATTTGTCAACAAAAGACACTTGTCTGTACTAGTACTAGTATGTATAGCAACAGGGCTTTGGTTCAGGACGTGGCAGTGTTTGCGGCAAGTCCGAGGTCGTCTAGGCACGGTCACACACACCTGGACGGACTGGGTGATCGGCGATCGATTCTGCAAGGATCTTGCTCTCGGACTGGGATCCGTGCCGTCGCGACGTCGCTTGGAGGGACGGGATCCGGTTTGATGCGAGTGGTAACTGCGCCGCCTACCTGCAAGCGAAGTTCGATCCGTACTCAATTCAGGCTGCAACCACGGCAGTGGTGGGAGCATCAGGCCACGTCATGGGCAGCAAGGCAGAGGTGGAGGAGATCTTGCTTACCCGTTTCAAATTTACGTCTTCTTTGCAACAAAGGATTTACTCGTACAAAATAACAATAGAAATTGGAAAACCATAGGAATAAAGTCTTTAGAAGCAATATAGGAATAACATAGGAACAAAAAACAATAAGGTTGGAGCTCATGTTTAGTTTCCTCTAAAATTTCTTTGGAATGACCCAATCCATATTCCAAAGGAATTTAGATCCTTCAAAATTTCTATGTTATATCTCCATTCGAAAGGGGCCCTTATTAGTCGTAGGTCACGAACTATACTCCATTCTAGTTTTAGATCTAGACAAATATTTCCAGATTTAATAAATCAAATTCACATTTTTTTTAAGAGACGAAAGGGTCTTATCAATAGACTTATAAATTTAGCTGAACAGCCCGAGAAACTCGCTAAGATGGGTTATCATGTTTGGTGGTGAATATTTGTTTCAGGTAGTAAAAAGCATAGGTACTTTGATAATTCATATAGATACGATATTTCCAGAAGCACTAAGGATTATATAAGACATAGATCCGCGAAATTTATGAAGATAAAAAACACTTTGCGCATGCATGCGTTGAAACCACATCCTTTGTGCGCAGCTTCTTAGAGAACTTTGGATACCTCTAACTATGTAAGACAACATCAGGGATGGGGATAGACTCGAACTTGTGTTCCCTTGACTAAAAAAATCAGGGATGAGGATGGCAATAATCTGTGTATCTTTTATCATCCCAAAAAACTTAGCAAACTACTTGTCTTCACTTGACTTCTCAAACCGTTCTCGAAATGGCTACTTCGGCTTCATAGGTACTCCCTCCATACTCGAAATTCTTGACGTATAAGACATGATTGTGCTTACCAAGGAATGATTAATGGGGGTTAGTTTTCCTTGTCTACCCTTATTAAATAGGGTTGCGGGTGCACTATATACAAGAAACGTTTGTAGTTCAATTGGCTAGTGGAGTGAGGTGGCAGTCATCGCTGCATGGGGTCGAAACCCTAGTGGCCGCTGTTTTTTTTTATGGTTGGCCCATTTTGCATGGGAAATTGCGGCAATTAATGCGGGGTGGCCGTGCGATTACCAACTCCAGGGCTAATCGTGTCCTTTAGCCCTCCCACAAGCCCAGAACATCAAATTTAGTGAAAACGCGAGGGAAGTCTAGGACGTCAAGTATTCCGAGTACGGAGGGAGTACTACTCCCTCCGGTCCGTTTTGTAAGGCACAGAGAGATGGATTCCAGATACCAAGAAAGATATTAATCTTACTCCTTTGATGTCGTATTTAGGTGCATGCGGCTGCAGGAAGGCTTCGTGAAAAGTAGTGTGCGGCTAGCTGGTGCTTTTCTATACGTCCAGAACTAATGGAGAGTTAAGGCTGCATGTAAATGTTCGCTTGAGAAATCGTGCACGCATTAAATCACAGTTGCTACTTGCTTCTTGGGAATGACCATACGCCCTACGTAACGGCCTTTTAGAAAATCAGGAGAGCGCCTTAGAAAACGGATCGGAGGGAGTAGAAGTGAAGCCGAACTGATTGACGATGGATCGTTAAACCTGTTTGTTTGTCTTATGAGCCGGACTCATCAGTCATTCAACCAGTATTTTTCTCTTACACAAAACCAGCCGGCTTATCTTATCAGCCGACTTATTCCACCGGCCGAACACCCCCATAAGTAGCAACTAGGAGTATGCTAGTTGCACACCTGTAGTAGTCTTCAGCAGCAAAAAGCAAAAGCAAAGTGAAGTACTAGCTAGCTTTCAGGTTGGGCATGGCCCGAAGAACACAGCAACATATGATTCGCGATCTGTAGATGAACATAAGAATTAGTGGGTGGAGAGTGAGCAGGGACAGGCAGTGTGTGTACTTGGCAAACTGAAAGTCCTTTTTTGCTTCTTAAAAGACTTCGAAAGGTGCAATGGATGAAAGCTCGGATGATGGCAAATGATGGGGGATTTTTTGTGTTGCTGATTGGCATGCTCAAACCTCAAGACTGCGGTTTCGATGCTAAGTGGCTCAGGGGTCTCAAAAACAGAAAGAGGGAAAGCAAGAAAAAAATGGACAAAATTTCAAAACAAAAAGATGAGGGAAAGCAAGAAAAAAATGGACAAAATTTCAAAAAAAAAATATGGACAAAATTTCAAAAATATAATGGAGATGCGGGGTATCGATCCCCGTGCCTCTCGCATGCTAAGCGAGCGCTCTACCATCTGAGCTACATCCCCTTTGACGAATTTGACTTACTCAGTTGTCTAATGTACAATGAACTGGATATAAGACAATATTTAACAAAGTTCTATTCTAATTACTTATATACCAGATTTATCGATTTTTTAAGTTGGTTAGGGCATCAAATATGTGTCTTAAGTTTTTAGATTTAAAATTTAAACTAAATAATTTCCAGAAAAAATTTATAGTGTTCGACGCAGTATGACTTTGTATTGGCCAAGTTTTTATTAGAAGTCATTTGCAATCTCAGATATTAGCTGTAACCTTCTACAGTATATCAAAGCATGTAGACAAAACTTTGTTTGGGACAATGCAGGAGTTAACAGTAAATTTGGAACACACCCAACGAAACTGACTTTAATCTACACCGAATCATCAAAACCAGGTTTGCTGACTTGTGCAAATATTAGCTATACTTTCCTGAGAAAACCGGCTACCTGTGTTATATTATATGATTTTTCTTTCACTAGACAATTCTATTTAGCCAATGCCATTTAGATTATAACAAAGTTGAGACGTTTTGACTCCTCAAAAAAGTTAAAATGACTTACAATTTGAAGTGGAGGGAGTATATCTTTCTTCTCTCGTCAATGCAGCTTCATAAATACTCATTTCCTATTCTAAATTATAAAGACATTTATAGACTTATTTTAGATGCATTATTACTTTCACCGTATATATAAATATAGTTGATATCTAAGTGCAAAATAAAATCTACTCTTAAGTGACTGGTGGCTTCTCTTTGTATTGTTTGTCATTCTATAAGTGTACAAAGACTTGACAACGTGATAAATGGAGATGATATATTTCATTTAGGCCTTGTTTAGTTCGTGCGCAAGTTGCAAGTTTTTCTACTCTCTCTCCATCACATCAATTTGTATCCGTATATATAGAGTATTAAATGTAAATAAAAAAATAATTAATTACACAGTTTAGTTGTAAATCATGAGACGAATCTTTTGAGCTTAGTTGGGCTACAATTGGACAATACTTATCAAATACAAACGAAAGTGCTACAGAAGTTCCGGTTGAAGAAACTTTCGATCTGAACAAGGCCTTACTATCACGCAGTTCAAGTGTGCCAAAGTGGATCCGACCGATGAATGATTTGCCATAGCTGATTTACTTTGCCATTGATATGCTTGTATGTCAAGTTTTCAATTATTTCAAATCCCAAAGTAAGGACACACCCGGCGTCCTCTTGCGACTGAGGAACCTGCCGCTGCAGCGACTTCTCCCCATGCGAGGTGAAGACTCAGTGCCAGGCGTCCCCCCTCAGAACATTGAGGCCTAATTTGGAAACTCCAATTCCTTCAGATTCTAGATGTTTCTTATGATGGATAATCTAGGGATATCATTTTAGTTATCATCTTAGTTTTTAGTTGAAGGGTTTTCCATCCATGGGTTTTGCTCCCTCTTGCTTTCAAAGTACCCCTCAATCTCTGTTAATTACATTGGCACATTGTGAGTTTGTAGAAACATGGAATTGTGTTGTGCATGCATCGAACAAAGAAAAAAACAAGGCAGTATTACCTTGCATGTACACTCAGGTACTCCCTTTGTTCTAATTATAAATCACTATGATTTTTTTTTCGTCAAGTTGTTAAGCTTGACCGAATTTATATAGTAATATACCTATTTGATGTCATATATTTTTTTAATCTCTATAATTTTGGTTACAGTTTGAGATGTTTTGATTTTTTTAAAAAGTTGGAAATGTCATCGGAGGGAGTATTTGCTAAATTCGAATCCAGTATTTGCCATCCTGTGTCACGACAGATGGGTCACTGACGGTAAGTATAGGACTTTTTTACGCAATTTTGCAATGGCATGACAGTGATTTCCACTAAACAAAAATCAATGTTTTTTAATAAAAAAAGGTAAACGGCTAAGAGCCCAAGACAGACGCAGCCCAACTGAATGTCCTCCCGCAGCCCAGCCCAGCCCAACCCAACCCGTGCGACCTGAGTCGATCAACCAAGCCGGAGCCGCAACCGCCTCCCAGACCTGACCTCTCTCTCAAATCGGTGGCCGCCTCCGTCTCGTCCCCGACCCCCGCACCGCCTAAACCCTAGTCCCCGGCGGCGACCTTGCAGCCTCCGCTCCGCTGTGCTCCGGCTGGTAAGCAAGATCGCTCCCCCTCTCCTTCCCCGCCCCATCTCGCTATCTTCTTAGAATCCACGCCTGCAGCGTGCGTCGATTAGGTTCATGGGCGGTGGGGTGTCTCGGGGATTCTCCCCTGGCCGCACGCGAGCCCGCGCGCGCCTCCTCCCACCTTAGCGCCGCGGCGGCGGCGGCGCACCCCCTCCTCCGGAGCCACCGATTCGCCGCTCTCTTTTTCCTCCGATATCGTATCATGCCCCCAATCGGTTTTTTCGACTGTTTCGGTTTATTTACCTCGCCCCGTGAGTTCCTAATCGGCTGGGTGTTTGATCTGCAGGTGCGTGCTTAGTCGAGAAGCTTAGTCGAGAAGCTGCTGCGGCCAAGGCCAATCGACCATGGCGACCCGTAAGTTTCGTTTTTATTTCCTCCGTGCCATATTTTCTCGGTACGAGTTGTGTGTAGGCACTTTGTATGCTGTTCGTGTTGGCGGTGCCATAATCCTTAGTGTCATCGATGATTGATGATTAATAGACTTAGTAGCTGCCATTTCATGATTTATATGCAGCGTACCAGAGGCAGGATATGAATCTTTGGGCACTTGATTTGCTGATGTTATTTTTGTCTGGGCTAATCAGTGTTTTGGGTTGGAATTTAGAGTTGGATGATAGGGTTGCTTCCAGTTTGCTCTGTGTTTTAGCGGCTACATACTGGTGATAGCTAGTTTGTAGTTTCTAGAATCAGTATTTCGACAATATCAGTCATATTGCAATAGGATGTGCTTGTGTAAGAAATTGTTCTGTTCATTTTTTTATAAACGTTTTGTTCTCTTTTGTTTTTTTCGCAATGAAAAAAAGGATAAAAGATACAGTTCTTTTATATTAGTCTAAATAAATATGGCTGGTTAACCTTTCACCCTGCTGCTCATGAAATCTGTGTTTTCAATTCCTTATCTGCAACTGATGGCATGCGTACTCTTTCAGGTATTCAGTTTGAGAACAACTGTGAAGTTGGTGTTTTCTCCAAGCTGACAAATGCTTACTGTCTGGTAGCGATTGGAGGGTCAGAGAACTTCTACAGGTTAGTGCTCTTTCAGACTTGACATTTGAGTTATTGAGCTCCTTTGGTGGAAGTAGACGAAATGCTTACTCTAACAGTGTGTTCTCCTAATGTTTTCCAGTGCCTTTGAGGCTGAGCTTGCAGATGCCATCCCTGTGGTCAAGACCTCTATTGGTGGCACCAGAATAATCGGTCGACTCTGTGTTGGTTAATATCTGAAACTTGGCTTTGCTATCTGGTTTATTGTCTGCCTGTTTTTACTTCCTTTTCACTTTGTTTGCCCAGGAAACAAGAATGGACTTCTATTGCCACATACTACAACTGACCAAGGTAAGCATTTGCTTTATGGTGTGAATTTGCTAGATCTGTTGTTAATGCTTACACGCGGCTGGTTATTAGGAATTTAATAACTTCTTACCCAGATGTTTTCACATGGATGGTGTTTTTTCCGTTTTGTATTGTTCACTAACGTTCATGTTTTATTTCTCAAGATTTGTTAGTTTTTTATCAGCATTCACCTTCAATATGATTTTAATACATAAGGATACTATAAGTAGCACTAGATTTCTCAAACTAGCGTATAAACTACTTAGTATGTGGCTATGTGCCAAATTTGTGCCTCATTTGCTTCTGTTTTTGTAAACGCTCAAGTTTATATTGTTTACCTGCACTTAGCTAGTTCCGTGGAAAATTTTTAGGCCTTGTATATATCATACCATTAGGGAGTTTTGTATATATCATACCATTAGGGAGTTATAGTGGCTCCTGTTTGGTAACTGATGCATGGCCATGCTGCTGCTTCCAAATCTGCAATGGCTAGAGTTCTAGTTTTGTTCTTTCAAAGGTATATCTGTTTGTCTGTACCTTATCTAAGTGACAAAGAAAACAGTGAGGATATGTGGCAATTATCATGTCAGCTGGGTTGTATAGGTTCTGATATATCCTGGTTTGTCACAAATTATATGTACTTACATCCTTCCTGTGCTTTGGAACTCTTGTAGAGCTTCAGCATCTGAGGAACTGCTTGCCTGATCAAGTGGTGGTTCAGCGTATTGATGAAAGGTTATCTGCCCTTGGCAATTGCATAGCCTGCAATGACCATGTTGCGCTTACACACCCTGACCTTGACAAGGTATACCTATTTATTCTATTGGGAGCCCAAACTTTGCACTTACTTGATTACCTCAAGCTAAAATCTTTGTGCTAATGAATTCAACAGGAGACTGAGGAGTTTATTGCAGATGTGCTTGGTGTTGAGGTGTTTAGGCAGACTATTGCTGGAAATATCCTTGTGGGGAGTTACTGTGCCTTCTCTAACAGGGGTGGCTTGGTACGTAAACTGTTAGCTAAATTTCCACTTCCACTTCCATTCCACCTATTCTCTTCTGCTTGCAAATGTTCTATTCAGTGAACAATACATTTATGCAGGTTCATCCTCATACATCCGTCGAAGACCTTGACGAGCTTTCCACGCTCCTGCAAGTCCCTCTTGTCGCTGGAACTGTGAACAGAGGCAGTGAGGTCATTGCTGCAGGCATGACGGTGAACGACTGGACTGCTTTTTGTGGCTCGGACACAACGGCCACCGAGCTCTCAGTCATTGAAAGCGTCTTCAAGCTGAGAGAAGGGCAGCCCACTGCGATTGTGGAGGACATGAGGAAGTCTCTGATAGACAGTTATGTGTAACTGAGGCCCAGCAGTTGTGGGTCTCAAGTATTGCCAGTGCTAATATGTATGGCCAGCTATACTTGAGTTATCAGTAGCACAACATAACCCTATGATGATATGTTCGTGGTGTATGCGTGGCTTCTGGATCTTAGACTTTTCCGATGAAGCTCGTGCTATATCAGTGGAAAGAGGCCACTTGTGTTTTTGTTAAGTTTTGTTTCGGCATAGACGTTTACGCTTCTTGATTGATATATAAATAGCCTAGGAAGTAAAATGTTTGCTTATATCCCTTGCCTTATTTGTTTAGAAAATCCAAATCTCGAGCGCTACTGTTCATGCCTTTTTTCCAATGTTTGTAACTACAACAGTTTTATGTTGATACACGACTTCCAGTTTAGAAATCTAGGTGTTTTGTAGCATGACATGTTTCACATTTTATCTTGAATTTCTAGAAATCTATAGCGCAGGGGACACTAGATATAGCAAATGGCAAAGCTAAATACTTCCTGTTGCCTAATTCTATCTCGCCAGTAGGTCACACAAGATGATGTATTGGCAGGTGAGTGTCATTTCTTTGCACGATTGCCACACTTCACCAGGTTAGATCGGTAAGTTGGTGCAGCTCGTAGGTCGTAGCTAGTTCTATCAGCTTTTCTTCAATGGTCTCCATGGAAGGGAACGCTTCAACGGTCTCCATGGAAGGGAACCGTCAACCACCTTCATCAGAAACAACAAACAATGAGTTGCCGTTATCAAAAGCAGCACATGTATGGTCTGGAGCATTATAAAAACACAAAAAAAATAAAGTATTAACATGCTATATATTTTTTTCTTCTCTGTTAGTACTACCTCCGTCCCTAAAAGGAGTAATTTCTAGAAACCATATCAGTCAATTTTATTTAACTTTGATCAACTTTATCGAAAAGAGTAACAACATTTATGACATAAGTTGAGTATATTATGAAAATATATTCTATGATAAATCTAATACTAATTTGATAACATAAATCTTAATATTTTTTTTCTACAAATTCGATCAAAGTTTAAAAAGTTTAATTTAGGACAACTCTAGAAATTACTTCTTTCAGGAACAAATGGAGTATTGGAGCAAATAGAACAATTGTCTTAGAGTGGCTGCAGTGTTTGGCCAAATCGAACTGGGGCGAGAAAAAAGCGAATCCATCAACTTTAAGCATGCGAACGTTGGTTGTTAGAAGCAAAAAAGCGCAATCTAGGGCTAAGGCCATTAAAAGATCTTTTCGGATGCTAACCGCTCGTCTGCGCTCCAACAGCCCAGCACTGCTTGGTTAAAAATCAAGGTTTTAAATCTCTAACTATAGCTTTCGCTATCTCCGGCTATAGTTGTTTGAGAAGGATAGCAGAGATAGCGGAAGCGATGCACAAGCGATGTCGGCGATAGAGAAAGTACTCTGCTCTTCAATTCAATTTTTTTCCTCGAAAACGCAAAAGGCTTGCGCTTCATTATATTAAGAAGGGATTTAATGGTTACAAGGGTGGGAGGTCTGGGGCTGTTTAGCATTACATGAGGCGTCGCCCCCCAAGCCAGAGCTGGACCCCCCTAGATCGTTTACATGGGCGACTACTCGCGGATTAAACAACTAAGCTTCTTAGCACCGACTTCGACCCATTCGTCGGCCGTGCGCTTGATGGTTTGGAGGAGACCGTGGATTGAGGTGTCCGAGTCCTATGCACAAGCGATGTCGGCGATAGAGAAAGAACTCTGCTCTTGTTCGACTCTGTCGAACTACTTGGTTTGACATTGACATTGGAGCTGCTCTTATAGACAAGCTAATCAGCATTTTTCTGATGTGGATGAGAGAAGTAAAAAGAGTTTAGCTCTCATGCAAGCAACTAAGTGTAGGAAGTAGTGGCTCCTAATTAAGATATTTATGAGGAATAGGAAACAAAAAAAATATATAATAATAATAATAAAAGTTTGTAACAAATACAAGACTAACAATAGTATAATATAACTCTTATAACTTGACTTATAGCCAAGCACTATGTTCTATTATCAGTATTTTTCAAAAGGCGTTCTATTATCAGTATTGCTCCTAAACATTTCTAGTTTGCACAAAATAAAGAATTAAGCCGTGAAAAAGCTACGGATTTCTTCTCTTTTGGCTCCGGCACCATGGGCCATGGCATCACTCGAGATGGAGCCACACGCCCACACCAAACAGCGGACAGAGAAAGAAGCGCTTATAGCCGACGATAGAGGAGCCGGTGATATTTCCGGCTTCGGCGGTGGCGCTGCAGGCCCTAAAATATTGCTTCGGCTTGCACGTTTTTCTCACCTCTTTGTGACCGAACTGGGGAACTTGCCGACGACACCTGACCATTGATTTGCGTCGGTGATGGGTTTGGTGCTGGAATTGGCAGCTTCAGTTGGAGGCGGCTACTGTGTAAACATGTCAATTCGGCGCCATGGGGTTTTCACACGAATTCACCCCACTTGTGTCGCGTAGACGTCTACTCGTGTCTGGCTGGCCACACACACACAAACCTGTATCTGGCGATTAGCATGAGCTGTCGAAGAAGCGATCGCTCTACGGTTTCGATCTCTGATTCCACGAGCCTGAAAGACTGCTGCTCCTGCTGCCAATGCGTGCGGTCTACTACGAAGGGATAAATAGATAGACCTCCTCCTGCTTCGCCCACGGGGCCACGCCGACGCCATATGCAACACAAACAAATGGAGCGCGAGCACTGGTTGCTGTGCGCGCTGATCGCCGCGCCGCTCCTCTACTACCTGACGAGCATACTACGCCCACGCTCCGGCACCGGCAGCACCACCCGCCGCCGTCTGCCGCCAGGCCCAACGCCGCTCCCTCTCGTCGGCAACCTCCTCGACCTGCGGCGCGGCGGCAACGGCGACGGCAACTTCCACCACGCGCTGGCGCGCCTGGCGCGCGTGCACGGCCCGGTCATGCGCCTGAGGCTGGGCCCCGCCACGACCGCCGTCGTCGTCTCCTCGCGCGACGCCGCGAGGGAGGCCTTCGCCCGGCACGACCGCGCCCTCTCCGCGCGCGCCGTCCCTGACGTGGCCCGCGCGGCGGGGTTCTCGTCGCGGTCCATGATCTGGCTGCCGGCGTCGGACCCGCGGTGGAAGGCGCGGCGCGGCGTCGCGGCCGCGCACGCCTTCTCCCCGCGCGCGGCCTCGCGCGCGCGCGCGCGCGCGCGGGAGAGCAAGGCGCGGGACCTGGTGCGCGGCCTCCGCCGCCGGTGGGCCGGGCGGGAGGTGGACGTCGGCCAGGCCGTGTACGGCGGCGTGCTCAACCTCGTGTCCAGCGCCCTGTTCTCCGTCGACGTCGTGGTCGACGACGACGTGGGAGCCGGGTCGTCGGCGCGAGGGCTGCGGGAGCTCGTGGAGGAGATCGTCGACGGGATCGCCAAGCCCAACGTGTCGGACCTCCTCCCTTTCCTTGCCCCGCTCGACCTGCAAGGGTGGCGGCGCTGGACGGCACGGCGCTTTCGCAGCGTCTTCCGGATCTTGGACGGCATAGTTGACAGGCGGTTGTCCTCCGACGATGGCGACGGCGACGCGTCCCTTGCTGCTGCTTCATCATCACCCGAGGACGGCGACACGACGCAACGCGGCGACTTCCTCGACGCGCTTCTGGAGCTGCTGTCCGCGGGAAAGCTCACTCGCGCCGACGTGACGGCCATCATGTTCGACCTCTTCGCCGCCGGGACCGACACCATCGCCATCACGGTGGAGTGGGCGATGGCGGAGCTGCTCCGCAACCGAGGCGCCATGGCCAAGGTGCGGGAGGAGATCGATGGCGCCCTCGGCGGCAAGGAGAGCGTCGACGAGCACGACGCGGCGAGCCGCCTGCCGTACCTTATGGCCGTCGTGAAGGAGGCGATGCGGCTGCACCCGGTGGCGCCGATCTTCCTGCCCCACCAGGCCGCGGACGACGGCGTCGAGATCGGAGGCTACGCCGTGCCCAAGGGCTGCACCGTCATCTTCCTCGCGTGGTCGATCATGCGGGACCCGGCGGCGTGGGAGAGGCCCGACGAGTTCGTCCCGGAGCGGTTCTTGGACAGGGACGGCGGCGAGGTGGGATTCAGAGGGAAGGACTTCGAGTTCATCCCCTTCGGGTCCGGCAGGAGGCAGTGCCCCGGCCTGCCCATGGCGGAGCGCGTCGTGCCGCTCGTATTGGCGTCCCTGCTGCACGCGTTTGAGTGGCGCTTGCCGGACGGTGTGTCCGCTGAGCAGTTAGACGTGAGTGAGAAATTTACCACTGCAAACGTACTGGCTGTGCCCCTTAGGGCCGTGCCCGTAGTTATTAGGAGATAACCTAGTAATAAACTGTTAGATATATTCTCTTTATACAATCAATTTAATGATGTTTATTTTTGTGGGGTGTGTGTGTGGGTGGGGAGTGTTATTTACGGTGTTTTTTTTTTTGTCAGTACAGTCAATTTAACCGATCAAACACCACTGCAGAAACCATTTTGAGAGGCGAGCATAAGCAGATTGAAGAAAAGCCTTGCAAGCTTGACTAAAATTCATGTACTAACTGTATGAAGGCACCTTCAGAGAGTTAGATTGAAGATATGCAAGAGAGGTTCAATTGAAAGAACTTTTCCTAGGCTCCTAGGGAAATGGATTGACTTGTTTTCGGCAAAAGTATAATTGGTCTGGAATCCCATGGTTCTAAAAGAAGTCAGCCGCGACCATCACAAACAATGGCAACCTTTGAAGGAGTTTCAGAATGTCCCTCGACCAAAAAGTCTCCTTTTTTGTATGATTTTGAAGTTTGTAGTAGGCGTAGTAGTATTTTTCCCCATGCTACATTGACCCTATCAAGTTTGCTGAAGAATTTATGGAAGTTTTCCAACAGAAGAGCCTCATTGTGGATTTTCAGGTTGATCACTTTAACACTCCTTGCTTTTTTGGGTTTCAAGATCGTAGTCCATGCTGGTTTTGGTAGTTTTCTTACATTAATATCTGATAGCTCCACATGGCTGAGTACTTAACGTGTGGCGTGCATGATGCAACTGGATTCTTCTATGGATTAAGGAGACGCGTGGAAACACGAGTTGCCAATGGCACTGGCACCTATCACAGGATAGCTAATCATCCTGCCTGGAGGCCGTGAGCCCGTGAACACACGCCAAGCCACACAAATGGGGAGCGAGCATTGGTTGCTGTGGGCAACCCTCGCCGTCTCGCTCCTCTACTACCTCACCGGCCGCCGCCTACGAAGCCGGCCGCGCAATGCGCGGCTGCCGCCGGGCCCGAGGCCACTCCCGGTGATCGGCAACGTCCTCGACCTGCGCGGCAACACCAACAACCTCCACCACAAGCTCGCTGGCCTAGCTCGCGTCCATGGCCCCGTCATGCGCCTCGAGCTCGGCTCACCACGGCCGTCGTCATCTCCTCGCGCGACGCGGCGGCGGAGGCCTTCACGCGGCACGACCGGCGCCTCGCCGCGCGGGCGGTCCCGACGCCACCCGCGCGCTCGGGTTCCACGAGCGGTCCATGGTGTGGCTGCCGAGCTCCGACCCGCGCTGGAAGAACCTGCGCGGCGTCGTGGCCGCGCACGCCTTCTCCCCCGCGGAGCCTCGAGGCGGCGCGCGGCGTCCGCGAGCGCAAGGTGGGTGACCTGGTGGGCTACCTCCGCGGTCGCGCCGGCGAGGAGGTCGATTTCGGACGAGCCGTGTACGGAGGAGTGCTCAACCTCGTGTCCAACGTCGTCTGCTCCGTCGACGTCGTCGATCTCGGCGCCGACGAGTCGGTGCAGGGGCTGCAGGAGGATCGCCAAGCCCAACGTCTCCGACCTTTTCCCTTTCCTCCGGCCGCTTGACCTGCAAGGACGTCGGCGCCATGCCGCTGGCCAGATCGCGAAAGTTTTGCGGGTGTTGGACGGCATCATCGACCGCCGGCTGGACGAGGCCGAGGCCGAGGGCGAAGGCGACGCGGCCGCATCGAACAAAAAGCACGGCGACTTCCTCGACGCGCTCCTGGAGCTCGTGTCGACGGGCAAGATCACTCGTGAGGACGTGACGGCCGTCGTGTTCGACATGCTCGTGGCCGGCAGCGACACGATTGCCATCACGGTGGAGTGGGCGATGGCCGAGTTCCTCCGCAGCCCGAGCACCATGGCCATGGCACGCGCAGAGATCAAGGCCACTATCGGCGAGAGCATCGAGGAGACCGACACGGCGAGGCTGCCGTACCTCCACGCCGTGGTGAAGGAGGCGATGCGGCTGCACCCCGTGGCGCCGCTCCTGTTGCCCCACCGGTGCGCCGAGGACGGCGTCGAGGTCGGCGGCTACGCCGTGCCCAGGGGCTGCACGGTGCTCTTCAACTCGTGGGCGATCATGCGTGACCCGGCGGCGTGGGAGAGGCCGGACGAGTTCCGGCCGGAGCGATTCTTGGACGAGGCGGCGATCGGGGTAGACTTCAGGGGAAGGACTGCTTCGAGTTCCTGCCGTTCGGGTCCGGCCGACGGGTGTGCCCTGGCGTGCCGATGGCAGAGCGTGTGCTGCCGCTCGTACTGGCGTCGCTGCTGCACGCGTTCGAGTGGCGCCTGCCGGACGGCGTGTCCAGCGAGCAGTTGGACGTCAGCGAGAAGTTCACCGCCGCCAACGTCATGGCCGTCCCTCTCAAGGCCGTGCCCGTCGTTGTCATTTCGTAGTTACTGCTCCGGCAGCATGCTTAATTAATTGGAATCAGCAACATATACCGTACATATCGTCTATTTCGGCACATGTCGGATAGCCACAGCCCACGGCATTTAGTTGGCATTGGCAATTTGGCACTTGATGTCCTCTCAAAAAGAAAAAGAGAATGCATAACGAGTGTAGAGAATTTTTTTTTTTTTTTTCTGGAAGACATATGTAGTTGACATGGAGCACTCAAGGAGGATCCAAAAATACATTTTCAAAGTTCATAAACCTAATAGCACAGTTTTACATATCCGAAAGCCGTTGGTGCATAGCATTTAACTCTACTGTGAAAGAGATACAGGCCCAACATCTGAAACAAATCCAACATTTATTTACATTATTTCTGGTTCCTGAATCCTCAACATCTTGCATACACAAACACGCACATATAAACGAAGCTGCCATGGTGAAACCTCCGACTCACGCCCTCGGCCCTCCCGTTGTAACGCATCAGCAGGGGCCCGTCTTCTTCTTGTTCACAGCGTTCCTCCATTTCGCGGCGATCTCGCGCTCGATCTCCATCACGCTCTTCTTGGCCACGACGCCGTCGTCCGACTGCGCCGCGGCGGCGGACACCCTCACGGCGTGGGTGGCGCGCGCGTCCAGCTCGCGCAGGATCTTCCGGATGTCCGAGACGAGCCGCTCCGAGAGGCTCCGGCTGAAGTCCTCCCTGATGACGACGCGGAGCACCGCCACGTGCTCCGCGTCCGCCGGCATCGTGTACGCCGGCACGATCCAGCTGAACCGCCGCAGGTTCTCGGAGATGTCGAACACGCTGAACCGGCTGCTGTCCTTGAGCGAGAAGGCCACCAGCGGCACGCCGGTGTCCTTGGACAGGACGTCGAACTGGCCGGTCGCCACAACGCCTTCCCGCAGTATCGCGGCGTTCTCCTGGCAGTTCTCCATGATGTTCTTGTACCCCTACATCACAAAAGTGGCACCCAAGTATAGTGCAGATTGCAGTTTGTTAATTGTTACATCAGCACAAGCGAAAACTGAAAGAAAAATGATATGCTCTGAAGAATGTATCAGACAGCATCATTTTTGTTTCCTGTACATATATTCAAACTGTTCGATCAAGAGGAGAGAAATAGTACCTCGAAGCCTAGGCGAATGAGCTGATAGTATTGTGCAATGATCTGACTGGAACCTGAAGAAAATTGCCAAGCATCAATTCCCTGCAACATGAGAAAGACCAAAGGAATGCCACGAAGCTGAACAGAAAGAATGAAAGATACCTTTGGAGAAATTGAGCGTGAATGTAGGCTGGTCTGTCCCTAGGTAGTTGATATGGAAAATGAGTTCTTCAGGCAAATCCTCCTTGCTCCGCCAAATGACCCAGCCAACACCAGCATAGACAAGGCCATACTTGTGCCCACTGACATTGATGCTCTTCACTAAAGGTAGCCTGAAGTCCCACTCAAGTTCAGGGTAGAGGAAAGGTGCTATGAATCCTCCACTCGCAGCATCCACATGAATAGGCACATCCCACCTTCATTGCATGCAGAAGAGAGTAAGCATCTTGACAGAAACTAGAGCAGGGTATGTTGGTGTTGGTCTGCTGTATGCTTTGCAGTAAAGGTTTGGTCATATTCATATGAAAGATAGCAAAGGCATTCTTTTGGATGGTTTCAGAAAGAAAAAATGACAACTATAACTTCTTGGAGTGACATGGCACTGTTGGTAATGTTTATTTATCATTCATCTGAGGTTCATTTTTTGGGAATAAGTTTTGACTTATCCTAGAGGCCCAGACATAGGGGGAGAAAATGCTTACCCAGTTTCCTTGTTCTTTTTTGTAAGAAGGTCGTTCAATTGTTTGACATCTTCAAACTCTCCAGTAAGAGTTGATCCCAAGATCGCCGCAACACAAATAGTGTTCTCATCCACCATCTCCACAGCCTTGACAGGGTCCATGACATAATATCCTTCTGATAACTTAACCTCCTTTAGTTCTACTTCAAAATACCTTGCAAATTTCTCCCAGCAAACCTAGGACATTAGAAATCACCAAAGGCATATTTCAGACACTTGTTATATAAATGGTGGTTGCAATCTGATCACCTTGTCTGACAGTTTTACACAAACAAATACCTGAACATTAGCACCAGTAACAATGTTGGGTTTGTCACATGGTTTCCCCTGTTCCTTCCTCTTGTTTTGCCATTTCCTCTTGAATGCTAGACCAGCAAGCATGATTGCTTCTGAGGATCCCACTGTTCCGACTCCAACAGCCGTCTCATCCTCCTTAATCGGTGCGTTGAACAAGTGAGCTATCATATTTACACAGCGGTTCTGCAAAAATAGCAACTGGCAATAAGCAAATGCACAATAGCAACTAACTGAACAGAACTGTATAAACAAGACCTAGTAGGTTCTGCAAATGACCAAAGTAGTTTTATTTGGCAGATACTGATGTCAGGGAGCTCATTCAGACAGTAATCAAAATGCAGTCAGTGAACCAAACCAAATTCAGCAAGAAGATAAAAGAGCAGCACAGAGGTTGAGCTGAAAGAGCATATCTTTTATCATGTGAGTCAATAACTACCGAATTATTTGTCTAAACTAGAAATATAGAACTATCCAGTTTTTTCCTCTTCAGATCCATGGTTTATCAGGTATTCAAGATCTTTGGTGATGCAAAACTCGAAACATTTTGGCATTCTCACACTCAACCTTTTAGAAATAGAAAATATACTTGTGTTTCATCGGGTGGAAAAAAAAATCCGAGCATGCTAAAGCCAAATAACACAAGGTTGTCCAAGAAGACGCCTGAGCTTGCCGCCTCCTCGTATGGTCTGTCTCATTTCAGCCCGTTTATGCCATGTCTTGGTTGTACTCATGCATGCCATCGTGCTCCTCTATTGTGCCCTCATCTGAGTTAGCAGGGAACATCAGTATGCGGATGGAGCAGCGATGATAGAGCTATTTGGAGAGCGAATGTGAGGGACAATTGGCTGGAGAGTGGAGACCGCAGGATGCCAAGTGGATCGTGCTAGTAATAAGCTAGACGCAGGCTTGCATGAAAAAGGAAAGGCACTTATACGTGCCTAGGATTTTGTCCAGATTTGGAAAAAAAAAATGGATGGGGGTGGTCCCGTGAAGCAAGCATGGGCGCCATGGTGGATCTATAACATGTGTCCATTTGTAAGTGTGAACATTTTTCAGTTTACCTAGAATACCTTGTAATTTGGGACAAATTTTGAATGCTTAACTTATATGTTTTAGTTTTAGTACGAAAGGAGTACATAAAAAATAACTAATATTTATAATGCATAGTAAGTACCATCAATTTAACCATTAAATATATAATAAGCCTATTTAGAAATACAAAATATTGATGCTATTTTCTATAAAAATAAAAATTTAATTAAACTTGGGATCGTCTGAAGCCCATAACGGCTTGGGAGATGGGACTTTGTCAGAGTGAGACCCTTCCGTTGTTGGCAAGTAGTGAGGCATTTTGACTTTTGAGCCTCCGTTTGGGCATAAATATCCTTGACTGCTAGATCTATATATATAAATCTAGTTAAACCTGGTATTATCTGAAGCCCAAAATGGCTGGGGACTTGGGATGGTCAGACAGACCCTTCTGTTCTTGGCAAGTACCTACCGGACGTTCTGACTTTTGAGTCTCCAATTAGACATATCTATGACTTCCTATGGAAACAGGATGAACGCGGGAGCAAAAGACTGACAGAACCTTGCCAGTAAAGTGGAATTTAGCAAGGATAGAGCAACTTTGCCAAGAGCTGAATTATTTCTTCTTCTTTTTTTTTTTTTTTGCCTCCTTTTGTTTGTAG
This sequence comes from Chrysopogon serrulatus, assembly GCA_015844335.1. NCBI lineage: Eukaryota > Viridiplantae > Streptophyta > Magnoliopsida > Poales > Poaceae > Chrysopogon > Chrysopogon serrulatus. The sequence continues at coordinate 85,006 of JADLZL010006045.1, read as the reverse complement.
TACTAACCTGGAGCTCAGTGGTGACGGGGTACTCGTCCATGTCGACGTAGTTCTTGTTGATGGAGTCCATGATGAGCTTGTCGCACTCGGGCTCCATCCACGTGGTGACGAAGGACGCCAGGTTCAGCCGCGGGTTCCCGTCCAGCATCAGCTCGTCGCTGATGATCTGGTACGCCGCCTCCCGCGGGATCGACCGCTCCGGCATCCGGTACCTGCAGGCAGGCAAGCCAAGCAGATCAGCAAACCAGCAGAGGCCGGCAGCAGCGAACCGTCGCCGGCCGGCTGCCGGATCTGGTCGGCACGGCACGTCACCGCGGCAGGCGCTCGCGCACGTAGCGCGACGCGAAGGTGGAGGCCACCGCCTCGTCATGGCTGGAGCTCGCGTGCGAGAGCACCATGGCTGCCCCTCTCTGCCGCTGCCCTGCTCTGCACTGTTCTTGGATTCGTTTCGCCTTTCGGTGGGGGTGGTTTGTGATTTGTGAGTGGTAGACCCAGTGGTACTGGACTAGGACTACTAATAATGGAGAGCAGCCGTGGTGTCTCGCCTGGCCATTGGCCAACCAGCGGCCTCCGCGCGGCGGAGTGAAACGGAACCGCCACTGCTGCCACTAGCAAAAGCAAGCAGGAACCAGCAGGAACTGAAACTGACCGTGGGAGTGGGTCGCGGACGTAGCGGGACGCGAAAAAGGTGGAGCTCACGGGCTCGGCATCCGTGCCGGGCCCCGTCGCGGCCACGCTAACCACCATCGTTTCCGCCCCCGATCGATCTCGACGACTCCGTCCGCCGGACAGCGATGTCCGCTCGATGCGAGGCTTCGAGAGGGAGAGCGAGCGAGCGCTGGGACGACAGGAGGGGGGGAATCGATTCGGTTTGGCGTTGTCGCTCGAGCCTGGCCCGCCGCCGGGACGACGGCGACGTGGGGGTGGTGTTGTTCTGGAGACGGATCGCGCGCCAGCTCCGCGGGTGCCGCGCGGGCGCGGCTATTTGTTTAGTGGCCGCGTCGCACACGTAGTCCGTCAGCCACGTCCGCGTGTGGCCCGGCGCGGCACGCGTCCGCGCGGCGAGGCGTCCGCGTGGTGGCGTGGCGCGGGGCGGCCAGCCGACGGCGGCGGCTGCCGGGTGTTTAAACAACTCCCTCCTGGCTGCGCGCGCTGTCACCCTCGCGGGCTCGCGGCTCGCGGCTCGCCGCGTCATGGCCGGCTACTGCGTCTGCGTGTCGGCAGATCGTGGGGCGCGACGGCTCGAACTTCTCTGGTGTGGTGCGCCCGATCATGTCAGATGTGAACGGCGTTGCTCGGCGAGGTTGATCGATGGAGTTGCTGTTGAATGAGTGTGAGCGGACAGATTCTTTGCGAATGAATCATGGGTTCTGGTTCTGATGTGTGGATGGGGCTCCGGAGTCTGTCTGGACCCGAGTGTTCTTCGCGAATCATGTACGCTGCTGCCTGTGTGATGCTATGCGTTACGCGGTGCAGCGGATCCCAGATCGGCTGGGTGTGGCATTCACTCACGGAGTGATGGGTCACTTGACGTAACCGCCACAGATGTGTCGGCACAAGAAAGAAAACCAACAAGCACCATACTATTTTCATTCTATACATTTAATAGGCTTGCTACGTAACCATCAATGATGTGACGATGTTATATAAGATACATCCAAGTTAAATGTAATCATCCTTGCTTCATTTCCTCTCATACAATGTAGTAGTATTGAGATTAACACTATAATTTTTTTTCATGACCTAACTATCTAAAAACGGCAACAATACGCATTGATATGTAAAGATATTAGGAAATCTGAAGTGTAATAAACATGGTAATTATAAAAAAAACACAAGCATAAATGAAATCACTTCTATCGAAATGAATAACAAAAATTTTCACTCATAATGACCTAATAACTACCTAAACATGATATTATGAAAAAATAACCGTAAAAAATCACTTCTATGGAAACAATTCTTAGTATTCCTGTTTTCAATTTTCATCCCTAATTGATGAACAACCACTAAGGCCTTATTTCGATACACCAGTATTCATTTTAATCCATATATGTTGAGGTGTATTGTAGTGGGGCTTCAACTAATTTACTTCCTCATCCACCTGAACCCAAGTTGAAATGCGTGAACAAGGTCACTCAAGGAGATAAATCGACGGTTTGGAGTCTAAGAAGATGTTTTTTCGATCGGGGGAGACAAATAAAAAAGGTGAGACGATTTTTTTCATTTTTTTTGAAGGGAAGACGATTTTTTTTTTCATGTAAATACAAATATCCATAAGACCTCACAGGCCTCCTAAATCGAAAAAAAGCCCGTTGGGCTATATTCATTTAATCATTTGGATACATCCCAGGCCCAGCTCCACGGACTTGTGGTTTGGGTAGGCTCTGGCCCTTTCAGAGACACAAGAATAAAAATGCGGAGAGAAGCCCAGGAATCGCCAATTATTATATTATATTACCCCGCTCCCGCCATTTCTCCCAAACCCCAACCCTGCTTTCCCGCCACACCCTCTCCTCGCCGCTACCCGCCGCCTCTCCCATGGCGGCGCCGTCGGCGGCCACGCGCCGGAAACTGCAGCGCAAGTTCCGCCTGCGAGGCTTCACCCTCAAGGTGGACGCCCTCGAGGAGGCCGCCGCCTTCCTCGACCGCTTCCCCGACGCCGAGGACGACGCGCTCGACCTCCTCCTCGACGAGCTCGACAAGGAACCGCGTAAGCTAAGCTCTCCCATTTAGGGCCCCCCGTGCGCCGTTTGCTGTCTGCTGTTGTTATTGGTGTCTGTCGATTTGATGCTTGTGGCTCTGTTTGGTGGGCACAGTGCAGTCGTCGATACTGGATCGGGACGCGGTCCGGCGCGTGGTGGCGCTGCTTGTCGAGGCCGAGGAGGCGCTCGATGCGGCGTCGCCAGCGGCCACAAGCGCAAGGTCTGCGCTGCGGGTGGTGGACGCATTCCTCGTGCCGCGGTTCCACTACGACCCAATCAAGAAAGTGTTTTACGAGTATGTGAACGCTTCCTTTTCTTTGTGGATCTGGGCAGTTCTCCATGGGGACTTGAGAATTGGTTCGTTCTTTTTAGGCTTCTCTATTTAACTGGGTTTAAAGATTTGCCAAATTGGATGCTAAAATAGGGATTTTGGATTCATGGTTGGGTACATTGTGCCACAAAGGCGCTATCTAAGCATCTGATTCACTTTAACAGCTGCTGATTCGCATAGTTTGAGTGGTGCCAATATTCTTTTGTGTTCTACACAAAGGTGTTAGATGAATAATATTAGGAAATTGCTGCTGAATACTTAGAATTGTCTGATCATATAGAGCACATCACTTGCTGAAAGAGCTAGTTCTGTGTTTAATTTGGCCATACTTCAGGAAGTGTGCAAGACCCTCATGTTCCTATTTGTTACTCTATGCTGGGATTTTCTATGCATAACAGGCACACAGGCAGATTAGCTGTCCATGGAGAAGCTGGAGATAAAGCTTCCCTTTATAGGGATAGATATCAAGTGCTGCTTCAGAGGCTGTCTCGAGATAAATATTTCTCTAAGCCAGCTTTTGACACAGTTTCGACCGAAGATAGTAGTTGCGAGGTATTCTCCCTGCTATGTTGTATCTATATATGATAGATTGATTTCTTAGATTAGATCCCTATAACTTAAATTATATCCTGCAAACAGTATTCATTATGCCTTTCTTTTGAACTACTTGTATGTTTGTTGGTCTTTCTATGGAGTTGCTTATATGTTTTTCTTTTCATGCAGATAACTTCTATACAGTCGCTAATTGGGTGCACTGGACGGAGATGGATTATGGGGGTCATTTCGCAGTTGGAGGAGCGACAGTTCTACTTGGAGGATCTTACTGGAGCAGTTCCAATTGACTTATCAAATGCTATATCCTCAGAAAGCAGTGTTATTTTTAGCCTGATGGCTAGTTACTGTTACTTGTGAATAATGCATAACAAACTTTCTACATCTTTTTTTTTTTTCAAAAAAAATAAGTCAACATCAAACTTCTTCTAGTCACCTGTGAAGGATGGTGTACCAAGGAATTTCCTCTTGTTTTATCTGTGTGGATTTCGAGATTACTGAGAAAGTACCAACTTTCCTTAACATAGAACACAAAATCACGTCAGGTTTTTTCGTTGAAAATACTGTAATCGTAGCTGAAGGTGAGCTGCTTTCAAATGGCATTTTCCAGGTCTGTAGTTCTCATATCCTAGAAAAGTTTCAAGCCTTTTTCTGTATTATCAATTGTATTGCAACTATGATCAAATCATGCACAGGTAAATACATGTGGATTTCCTCCCCTGGAGGACAGGGAAGCGTCAGTTTCATTGCTCATGGGTCTTGATTTCTTTGGGGGAGGTGTAATACCAACTGAAGAAACAGTAAGTTCAATACCTTCATTCCAGATGTTGAATAATTAGGTCTTGTCAAAAGCATCTTTACTGATAATTTTATGTACCGTTGATATCAAACAGCTAAGATTACAGTCACTGGAGAAAAAGGCTGTGAATGATATGTTTGTCATTCTTTCGGACGTTTGGCTGGACAACCCTGAGGTATTTCTATTTTACATTAGTTCTTTATTTTGTGTTTCTGTCATTATTGAGTCCTATTCTCAGGATGTTCCTATGTGTTATCTCGTAGAGAAGACTATGGAGAAGTTGGCTGTTGTTCTTGATGGGTACGATAGTGTGGAAGTTGTTCCTTCACTGTTCGTTTTAATGGGCAATTTCTGCTCTCGCCCTTGCAATCTAGCGTTCAATTCATTTGAAGAACTCAGGTATGGCTTTCTGTTTCATTAGAGATGTCAGAGAGTTGTATGTATTTTGTTCTTGCTATTCCAGTATGAGATAAGCCTTAGCTATGTTTTCACACAGATTTCAGTTTGGAAAGCTTGGCGAGATGATTGCAGCTCGATCTAGATTAAAGGAACATAGTCGTTTCTTATTCGTTCCTGGGCCTGATGATGCAGGTACTCCAAAACTTAGTGATGCTTTTAGCTGATAGCTGCTTAAATCCACAAGTACAATGCACTCCTATATCCAATTTTGTAATTAGTTCGCTATTTAAGATGGAACTTGTTATGGCTATTAACTTGGTCCATTTTTTTATATCCTAGCTTTACCATGCTATTTAGAACATTTTCTGTGATACTAACAGTATTAGCACTAGAAATGAGTTTATTTACTTTCAAAATAATTGAGTTTATTCAGACATATTGCTAGTTGTCTCCCCAGACAACTGCAATGATGTTTCTTCATGGCTTTATATGTTTTTCACTTGATAACAAATATGCAGGTCCTTCTAAAGCTCTGCCAAGGTGTGCACTTCCAAAATATCTAATTGAAGAACTTCAGAAGCACATACCAAATGCAATCTTCGTAAGCAACCCCTGCAGGTTTGACATGAAACTAATGCTTAAAATTCCAACTGATATCAAGATTATACTGATAGGGTGTACATGTTGAACATGAGACGAGATGTTAACAATAAATATTTCATGGGCAAAGCTATTATGCCTTCCAATAACGAAATCAGAAGTATTCAGCTGCAGAGAAGTATGCCCAAAATGAAAACAACAGTGTTATTTCTTTTTGGATGTCATGAATTCTGCTAAATTGTTAAGTATTATGTGTTTTCATGGTCTGCCATTGTAGAAATGCACAGCAGTCACTATATGAAGCTGAGTTGTTAATGTACTGTAGTTATTTTATAGGAAGTTATTGTGAATCTCATAAAGCTATGCTCTTGAACATTTTGGGATGTCATTGTTATTGTACAATCACATGATGCACAATGGCAATGGGTATACCTTAGTTACCATGTTTCATGCTAGTCTACTGATGAGCGTCTTATGCTTTTGGATAGGCAGCATAATGCACACTTGGCACTTTTCTGTTAGGTGTTATCTGCTTCATTTAGTTTATTTTTTGAATTGCACTGACATTTCAGTTAGGTCTGGGAAAAAGCGTCATATGCTCTACCACTGAGACTAAAGTGATAGTTTTACACAGAACATCCTGTTCAAACTATTTCACTAATCTTTGTCAAGCTGCAATGGTCAAATCAAACATCAGCTTACAGATTTATCAGTTCTGTCTGTCCCATGTATAATAACAACAATAAGGGCTACCATTTTTCAGGGTGAAGTTTTATACACAAGAAATTGTGTTTTTCCGGCAAGATCTCCTTTACAGGATGCGGCGGTCATGTCTCATTCCACCAACAATGGAAGAAACAAGTGACCCTTTTGAACACGTAAATTAGACGATCTTTACTTTTTTATAGTGTAGTTCGCATAACCCCTTGAAGACATTAACCAATCCTTCTCTTTTTTTCAGCTGGTAGCAACTATCACCCATCAGAGCCATCTTTGTCCATTGCCTCTTACTGTTCAACCGATCATATGGAATTATGATCATTGCCTTCGGTTGTATCCAACTCCTCACACGGTATATCATTTTTTAATATTGTTTATGCTAAACCCTTCAAAAAAATATTTTTGTTATAGTTTCAGTGGATCTTTTGTGCTCATTTGTTACCTTGAACATACAAAATTGATAAGTATAGTTTAACCTGGTGTTGTGCTCATTCTTCTCTTTTCAAAATTTCTTCAGATTGTATTGGCTGACAAAAGTGAGCAGAAAGCCTTCAAATATACTGGGATCACTTGCTTTAATCCGGGTTCATTTGCAAATGACAGCACCTTTGCAGCATACCGTCCTTGCACCAAAGAGGTTGAGCTTTCTGTGCTGGAAGGCTAACATAAAGGGAGAATAAACTGAGGTTCTCCAATTTGATGAAGTGCAAATCCTCTCCAATCCGATGAAGTGCAAGTCTTTGACAAACAATTTGACATATAAATTAAGGAACTGCCATTTCCACCCAAGGAACCGTGAAAATAGCATGGCTTCCATGAAGATGTGGTCTTTCTGTGAAGAAAACTGATGTTGACATCTCATCATAGGCTCAGCAAAGCAGTAGGAGCAGCACATTGGTGTTTGTGCAGCAAGCATCTCTAGGTGTTTGTAACAGTCTTTGACACTGCGTTAAACCAAAATATTTTACCTGTACCATTTAGTTTTTCATTGTTGTAAATCATGGCAACAACTAACAAGACTGCTTTCTGAAAGTGCTCATCATTGTTCTATCTTCATATTTTGATCACCCACCTTTCTAATATTTCATCTGACCACTCTGAAAAATGAGTAGATCATTATCATGTATGACAACTGTGGTTCAAAAATAGGTGAGCCCTACAAGACATGAATTTCTGTTGAGACCGCACCAGCATTTTCAGTTCGATGATGAGGACACCTCGACATACCTACCATGTTGTTCATGCGAGGGACACGAATCTGTGTTGGGCTTGGGCAACCTGAGTAAACTCTGAACTCATTAGCAACTCGAAGTTCTGAAAGAGAGTGCTTCAGCCTTAAGCTTTTAGATCGTGCATGCTGATGCAGAACGCCATGGTACCGAACAGATCAGAAGGTTACTTTTGTCCTTGACCTTTGGGTTCTCGCGATTATGCAAGAGGGCACCAGTTCTCATGAATCTTGCACAAGGGACTTCCACGGTACTAAAATGATGCGCACTGAATTACAAGCCTTTCAGAAAAATCATGGAACCCTTTTTACAGTGCTTCAAGTTTCCCTCGTCCAAGCATTCAGAATCCTCTTTTACAGTTACTGGTTACTGCCCAGGTTAGTTTTGCATCTTGTTCTTGCTTAGGTTTCTAGAAACTGCCATTGTTGGTTGTCTTCTACACATATGCTAATATCTTGAATGGCCAGAATGGTATGTTAGCCTATGGAATTCTTTGCCATGCTAATTCTTGTTTTAAGCTGCAAATCAGATCATGCTAAAATTAGGCTGCAGATCAAGATCATGCCTATTATATTACAAATTTCCGCACCTCTTTCCGCTTCTTTCCTCTTCCAGCTTTATTCCACTATTAAACAAGTATATCATGCTTTATTCCACTATTAAACAAGTATATCATGTCAATCCAATAATTAGAGCGTTTGTGGTTCTGTGCGAAGTATTTTTTTTTAAGTTTATTATGGTGACAGTTAGTTTGACATATGCGAATTTTATCATTATAGGAAAAATAATTGTTTATGCTAGTTATAGAGGAATAAAATCTGCCTGCTGCATGCAAATCCAGAATCTGCAGCCGTGCACTTCCTAGCAAAATTCTTTCATCAATCAACTTGGAATTGGAATTGTGCTAGTGCTCTCATTTCATGTCTGTCAGCTGTTCGATCGTGTCCATAAAATAAGGCCTGTCAGGAGTCAATCCCTTTGCCAAAAGTAAAAGATGAGGTGTGTCCATCCATCGGAAGAAACAAATACACTGTATTTTCCATAATGAACAAAATAAAGTTAGCGATATATGTTGAATGCAAATAACTTTTCAAATAATAATTGTGGCAAAACCTTCTAAATTATATGGTCCACAAGCACCTGACATTGTCCTTAAGACCTCTGTCGACTATGCTTGTACACCACATAACCTAGAATGTTCCGTCGGGTGAAACCCCGATAAACCACGATTCCTCCAGGATCGATACTTATAGAGACATCACAGTATTACAAGTTTACAACAGTTTTCATATAAAAATACCAGAGTAGCGGAAGACTTACAATAACTTAATTTACAAATCTTTTGTAAAACTTATACAAACCAGAGTATCATTATTACATAGCAGCGGAAGTATCATTACGTAACTTTATTACAAACCACTCAACGGAAATGCCCTGCTCAAGGGCCACACAATCTATTCCTCGTCAGATCCTTCCTCGACGACCGTCATGCAACAAGGGCCGTAGCACACTTGCTCACACGGTTCACCTGCAATAGGGGTTTAACAAACCCTGAGTACAAAAAGTACTCGGCAAGACTTACCCGACCAAAAAGTAGGGAGAAGACTCAGGAATGCTGGCTAATAGGAATCAAGGTGAGGCTTTAGCAAGATCAAATGACACATTTGCAAAAGAGACTAAGCCAGTCCTTATTTTACTATAACAATCACTTGCCAACCATGTAACGATTTCAAACTTCTCAATCTCAACAACTTCCATTATTACTACGATGCTGGTGCAAGGATCAAGTCTCCCATATCGTGGAGCAACGACGATTCGAATCGCTTATATACCCAGCTGGGGCTTCCTAACCACACGATGTATGCAGGACTGACCATCTTACATACATCAACTCAACGCTTGTATTTCTCCCGACCAGAACGTGTCTTAGCCACGAGGGTACAGTACACCATCTCCCTATGCCGCGGTTCCCTTCCACGGTGGCCCCGTAGGATGGGTATACGCTACGCTCGTTCCGGTTATCCGTTCTCGTCATGGATAGTACAAGGGAGCTTACCGCCATTAGCATACAACTAGTACTATCCAATAACCTCATGATTCAAGGGCCAAGGCAACGAACGGTGCTTAACCGACTCACAAGTGGACGACACTACACCAGGGCACTAGCCCTTTCTGGTGCAAGTCACTCCACCCGGTCTCAATTTACTCATCATGTTCTTGTTGCGTACCCTTGACCCGATCAAAGTGAAGGGATACCAACAAGTAACATCAGGTTTTCATCACTTTCTCAAAAGGGGTATGTCATCACACCTTTAAAAATATTTCATAAGGCCTATGCTATTAGCAGGACTAAGCATATACTAATTATTTTCGAAATCAAAACAGGTATCCAGGGTAATATATCAAGGTACGGTAAATGCATCAAAGTAGGATATCACACAACTCCTAACACCTAATGCATCATACCATCAACATACAATATAAAAGCTTTTCGAAATACAAGGAGGTGGTTGAATGCATCCGGGGCTTGCCTTGGGGCTCGACGAAGTTAGGAGCAGCTACCCAATCACCGAGATCGGACCCAACCTCTTTACACTGAGCACCTTCTTCGAGACTGGAGTTGGATCAACTTCTTTCTCGGGCAAGCCGACTACACGATTGAAATGCATGATTACAATGCAAAGAATAAAAAGACATGCGATAATGGTGCAACGATAACTAGTCCATTTTGAGTACAACTTTTCTTCACGGTAAGGTTGTACTACGGAAATATAACTAGCGTCGACGACGACGGACTAACGATACGCAGTCAACATAAAATGCCGAAGGTCATTAGGGTTAATGACCTAGGGTCATCACTCAATCCCAAAATCAAGCAACCCTAACAAAGGATTAAGGTTAATTACTAATTTATTAACCATTTTTACAGTTGTTGAAAGCCACTAATTAACTTGCTAATTGGAAATTAATCAAACCCTAATTAATCAAAAGATTAATTAATTAAACATTAATTAATTAAGGTATTAATTAAGCATAAAACAAAAAAAATAGTCAAAACTTGATCAAACTTCATGATTAAGATCATTATCATCTAATTAGCACACAAAATAAAAATTCATGATTTTTGGGCCTATATTTTAATTATTAAAAATCATGGAAGTTGCATTTATCAATTAAAAGAGCAATTTATAGCACAACTAAAACTTATTGAAAAAAACAAAGTTAGTATTTTTCTAGTGTAGAGCATAACATAGGGGAGCACACACATATTTTTGTTGCATTTTTGTCTGCCCAAAATAAATCATTATGAAAATATGAAAACCAGCATTTAAAAACAAATAAAGAAAAAGGAAAAGCAAACATCCTCCTTCCTGGCCCTTTGTGCGGCCCGTTTGGCTAACTCGGCCTGCTCGGCTGGACTCCTTGTAAGGCGGCGGTTTGCGGCGTCTCCTCTCCCTCACTCTCTCATCGACCAGAGGTCCCGCCTGTCGATCCTTCTTCCTCCCCTTCAAACAGGCTCATGGCGGGCGGTGGTCGACGGCGTAACTCGCCGTCGACGAACCCAACCGCGAAACCATTAGCACCATGAGCACCCTCTCACTCTCCCGATCCCGACAAGGTTTAACACGAGGTCAAACGGTGCTCGGTTGAGCTACTCCGGTGGTCATGGCGGCTCGGCCAAGCCGGAGTACGGCGGCGCGACGGTGTTCCCGCCGTTGCAACGCACGATTGGCATGGAAAGGAGATAAAGGTGTTTCGGGTGGCTCACCACAGCGCAGGACTTGTGCTAGCTCGGCTGGAGGTGAAGCGGAGTGAGCTAACTGCGGTGGAGCGGCTGGTGGCGACTTGCTCCGGCGGCGAAGACGACGTTCCGATGCGTCTACTGCTGCTCTGTGAAAACGGGAAGGTCGATGAGCATCAAGGCAAGATGGAGAGGCTAACACGTGGGACAGGAGGACGGATTACGCTCTGAGGAAGGCTGATCAAGCACGGCGGCTCAGTGTAGTCCGGTGGCCAGCCGTGGAGAAGAAGGTGACCCAACGGCTGCGTTCGGTGATGTCAAGCGCTAGGAGTTGGTTCAGAGAGTGCGCAACGAGATTATGGAGTGGATGGCAGGAGCAATTTGGCATAGATGTGGCGATGACCGTGAATTTCACGGACGAACAGAGGGATTGACGGCGACGGTGAGGAAGAAGGGAAGGGAGAATTGGCGGCCAGCATCGCCTTTTATAGGACAAGGAGAGGTCGCCGAGATAGCTAGCGGTTTCACGAAGATGGCTAGGTGCTCGGCAGCGCGCAAAATCAGGGGAATTCGGGGGAATGCCACGGCGGCCGGCGGCATGGGCACGCAGCGGAGAAACCCGAGTCCCCCCTCGGTTCATCAGTAAGTGATGCCGGCTCATTTCCTCCCTTTTCAAATTACTCCCAAAATTTGAATACAAGTTGAAAATCTCTCAAAATACAGATTGCACAAAATTTATTGCTCTACAACTTTCATTAAGGAAGTTCAGTCAGATTCCAAATAAATTTTGAATTTGCATTTCAAATTCAAAAAGAGGGCAAAACCCTAACTTTAAGGATTTCAAAATTACTTTCAAATTTTTAATAAAAGATGAAAATCTCCAAAAATAAAAGTTGTTCCATTTTTCAAGATCTACAACTTTCATTAAGAGAGTTTTTCATTAAACTGAATAATTTTTGAATTGGAGTTTAAAATAAAAAAAGGGGACAATTCCCAATTTAAAGAACTTTTGAAATTACTTCAAATTTTATTCAAAAACTTGAAAAACTTTATTTACCAAAGTTGTAGAGCTCAAAGATATGTACAATCTATATTTTTAAAGTTTTCCCAAATTTTATATATTTTGAGATGAAATTGTAAAGGGGGCAAAAACACTTTGAATTTCAAGCTTTTTGAAAAGGAATTTCAAATTGGACTTTTGGGCAATTAATTAATGATGTTGTGTACTTTTCAAACCCAAGCAATGGCATACTTTCAAAGTACAAAGTTTATACTTTGAAATGGTGCCACTAGTTAGCAACTTTTATTTAGAAAATTAATTATGGTTAGCTCCCGAAAACTGAATCGAATTTAAAATTCCAACACTTAGCCAATTTTGGAAGGTGTTGGCATTTGAATTCCAATTCTAATTTTTGTTCTTGCTTTGCATCATGTGACTTATAAAACATGGTTAGGGTATGAGTCAATGTTAGCCAAACACTTGCAAACATCAAGATTAGTTTTAGTTGATTGCTTTTATAATCAAGATTAAACATGCAAGTGAAATTTAAATGGTATACACATACACATACGATATAAAAGAGCGCAAACAACCCTAGAATTTAATAAACTCATTTTAATTGTTCACATTAGGGTTCTCTAATTATGAATGCTTATGCAATGATGATGATGACATGGCAGGTTTAGGTTAACGTAACACCAGAGGTGTTACATTATATTCCCCTTAAAAGGAATCTCGTCCCGAGATTCAAAGCTTAGGGCTAAGTAATGGAAAAGGAAATGTATCAAGCAAACACATCTTACATGGTTTCATAAGGAAGGTAGAAGGGTTCATATTACAAGTCTCATGTTTTCAGAAAGTCGCGATTCTTAGAAACGAACCGTGGCTTAGGAGAAGGAAGGAAGAAACTTCGGAAAGTGCTCATTCAAAAATTCCTCAGACTCCCAGGTTGCTTCTTCTTCAGAGTGTTTATCCCACTGGACTTTATAAAATCTTCTTGTTTGCCTGTGGGTAACCCGATCGTTACGATCAAGAATTTTGACTGGATATTCGGCACATGTCAGGTCAGGCTCAAGTCTGACACCTTCAATGTCAACAATTTTATCGGGTATTCACAAACACTTTTCGGTTGGGATACATGGAACACATTGTGCATAAGAGACAACTGTTCAGGTAGATTTAATCGACATGCAACCTTCCCACACTGTTCAATGATTTGAAATGGACCGATGTATCGAGGTGCCAACTTTTCTTTGACCCCGAAACAATCCACACCCTTCATGGGTGATACTTTCAGGTATATAAAGTCTCCGACCTTAAATGCTAAAGGCCGACAACGACGGTCCGCATAGCTTTTCTGTCGAGACTGAGCTCTTTTCAGATTTGCTTGAATTTGTCTGATCTTATCTTCGGTTTCTTTAACTAAGTCAACTCTATAGAATCTCCTGGTTCAGACCAATTGAGTGGAGTACGACATTGGCGGCCATATAAATCTTCAAATGGTGCCATTTTGATACTCTCTTGATAACTATTGTTGTAAGCAAATTCTGCTAATGGCAAACATTTATCCCATGCTGAAGAATAAGTTAGCACATAAGACCTTAATATATCTTCAAGAATTTGATTTACCCTTTCAGTCTACCCCCCAGTTTGCGGATGATAAGCAGTACTGTATAACAAATTAGTACCTAGGGTCTCATGGAATTTCTGCCAGAATTTAGCAATAAACTGTGTACCTCTATCTGTAACAATAGACTTGGGTACCCCGTGCAAGCACATAATTCGGTCTATGTATAGCTGAGCATATTGAGGTGCTCGGTAAACATTCTTCACTAGTATGAAATGAGCCGACTTGGTCAAACGATCAACAATAACCCATATTGAATCATAACCTTTGGCTGTTCTAGGCAAACCAACAATAAAATCCATACTGATATCTTCCCACTTCCAAGCTGGAATTGGCAAAGGCTGCAACATTCCGGTAGTCTTCAGATGCATAGCTTTGACTTTCTGACAAGTATCACATTTTGCAACATATCGAGCTATCTCGATCTTCATCTTAGTTCACGGAATCTACGCCTCAGGTCATGATACATCTTATTACTACCTGGATGAATTGAGAATCTGGTTAGGTGAGCTTCATCAAGAATCAACTGTCGGAGCTCAGGAACTTTCGAAACGACCAGACGATTCTTGAACCATAAGACATTATTATCATCAAGACGGAAACAAGATGTTTGCCCTGATCGGACTTTCTCTCTAATATGCCTGAGACCTTTGCTTTGTCGCTGGGCTGCAATAATCTGCTCTGGAATAGAAGAATGTACTGTGATATCATTCAAAGGCTACCCCCGAAAATCATATCAATATTCAATCTTTCTAACTCTTGACACAAACTCGTATTCACCGGTGTAACAAACAAGACAGTTGCACTGATTCTTTCGGCTAAGAGCATCAACAACTACATTAGCTTTGCCAGGATGATAATGTACTTCAAGATCATAGTCTTTGATTAATTTAAGCCATCTTCTCTGCCTCATATTCAGCTTAGACCGTGTAAAGATATATTTTAAACTTTTGTGATCACTATAGATATGACATGGATTGCCCAACAAATAATGCCTCCATATCTTCAGAGCATGCACGACTGCGGCTAACTCAAGATCATGAGTTGGGTAATGCTCTTCATGTCACTTCAACTGCCTTGAAGCATAAGCAATGACTCTGCCTTCTTGCATCAACACACATCCGATGCCGATGCCAGATGCATCACAATACACATCGAATGGCTTTTCAATATCCGACTGAGCTAGGACTGGGGCAGTAGTCAAAAGATCTTTCAATTTATGAAATGCTTGCTCACACTCAGATGACCATTTGAATTTGGTTTGGTTCTTTAGAAGTTCTGTGATTGGCTTGGCTATTTTGGAGAAGTCTGGAATGAAACGACGGTGATATCCCGCCATTCCGAGAAAGCTACGGACTTGATGAACACTGGTGGGTGGCTTCCAGTTAAGGATATCTTGGACTTTACAAGGGTCAACTGCAACACCCTCGGCAGATAGGACATGACCAAGGAATTTGACTTCATTAAGCCAAAACTCACACTTAATTTAGCATAAAGCTGGTGTTCTCGGAGACGAGTCAAAACAGTACGGAGATGCTCCGCATGTTCTTCTTTGGTTTTGGAGTATATAAGGATGTCATCTATGAAAATCACGACAAAGCGGTCGAGCTCGGGCATAAACATCGAGTTCATCAAGTACATGAAATGGGCTGGGGCATTAGTAAGCCCAAATAACATAACAAGATATTCATATATGCCATATTTGGTGGTAAAGGCGGTTTTAGGAATATCTTCAGGCCTGATTCGGATTTGATGATAACCGGATCTAAGATCAATCTTAGAGAACACCTTGGCTCCCGCAAGTTGGTCAAAGAGAAGATCTATACGAGGAAGAGGATATTTATTTTTAATGGTCACCTCATTTAGTGGACGATAGTCCACACACATTCTCGAGTTTGGTCTTCTTTTCACAAAGATAGCGGGACAACCCCACGGTGATGAACTAGGTCGATAAAACCTTTATCCAACAATTCTTTCAACCGAAGTTTTTAATTCTCTAACTCTTTTGGGGGCATCCGATAAGCTCTTCGATATCGGTGCGCATGCCGGCTTCAACTCAATCACAAACTCAACGCCTCGCCCGGTGGTAACCTGTGCAAATCCTCGGGGAATACATCCGAAAACTCACGCACCACGGTATATTCTTGATTTCTTGCACTGAGGTTGCATTAACTGTCTCAACTGCTCTCTTAGGAGTCGGGAATTGGATAAGAAGTGGAGACTGGTTATCAGGTAGAAATAGCTTAATGGTTCTATTCATTAGCGTCTATTACAAATAATGATGACGTAACCAATTCATTCCAAGGATCACATCTATATTATGATCCTTTAGTACTATCAGATCCGTGGGATAGAGATACCCACCAAGAGATATAGGGATCTGATATACCATTTCCCGTGTGCGCATACGCCCTCCCTATGATTGCACCAAAAACTCATCTTTAATTTCTTTTATGGGTATTTCATGCTTTACAACAAAAGTACGGTTGATGAATGTATGCAATGCACCAGAATCAAATAATGTAATTGCAGGGTGACTGGCAACGGGAAACATACCCATTAGAATAGGTTCTCCTTCAAGAACATCCCCAGTTTGAACGTGATACACACGCCTAGGTTTCTTCCCGGCATTCACCTTCGGGACATGCTATGATTTACCCCTGCCTTGACTCTGATGCTACTGCCCGACCCTTGCTGGAAGTTTGAAGTATTCCTGCTTGGATAGGGGCAATATCGAACAAAGTGCGGCTCTCCACAATTAAAACAGAGACCTCTACCAGTGGACGAAGCCTGGGGAGCTGGTGAAGCGGGAGTTCGAATACCCTGGGTATTCGGCTATTGTGGATAGGTTGCGGTAGCAGGGCGAGTGTACACCTATTGCCTTTGGGCTTGCTACTGCTGTGGTGGGTAGTAATAGGGTTGACGGTTTGGTTGCTGTTGTGGATAGTGGAATGGCTGGCGATTGTGTTGAGTGGGGTAGAATATTACCTTCCGACGTTTCTAGATCCCGCCGGAGGGTGTTGGGAAAGCACGCTTCTCTTCATTCTTCTGTTTTAACAAGGATCTCTCATAGGAGATCGCAATATCCACTGCCTCGTAGAATGTGGCATTTGGGTTGGCAGTGAGATGGGTTGCAATGTCACTCCTCAAACCCCTAACAAAGCATTTCTTCTTTTTACTGTCAGTATCCATATGCTCAGGTGCATACTGTGATAGATGACTGAACATGTTAACATATTGCACCACTGAGCGGCCACTTTGCTTTAGTGCCATAAACTCTTCAAGCTTGGCTTGCATCACCCCGTCAGGAATGAAATGCTGACGGAATGCATCTTGAAATATGGGCCAAGTGATTTGTCGACCGACCGGGTCGACGTGCGGAAAAGTTTGCCCACCATGCAGGTGCAGGACCCCTCAAGCTCAAGTGCGGCAAACTTAGGTTTTAAATGGTCTCGATAGCCCACTAACAAATCAAACTTCTGATCTATGACACGGAGCCAATCATTAGCTTCTAACGGATCATCAGCTTTGGTAAAGACGGGTGTTGACACCTGTTAGCGTCAACTTTACTAGGGCTTTTACCCGATGGACAACAAGATAACACACTAGTCTAGGGCTTTATCCGACAAATTCCACGAGTTTTGCATATTCTCGTAATTTCGTGGTGATTTCGGAAAAAATCCGAAAAAGAGGGATTCTAACGCAAAAAATAACCACGAAACTTATCCGCCACGAAGGACATCACGGGAAGACTCGGGAAGACTCCGTAAGACACCGGAAGGAGCGAGGGGGCCGAGAGACCGCCGGTGGGGCCGGCCGGCCCCCACCATGGCGGCGGCGCCCCAGGCTAGGGTTTGCTCCCCCCTTCGGAATGTTCCTCCACCGCCTCCAAGGATGCATCTCGGCCCTACGTTACGTCGGTTTGATCCTGCGGCGCACGCGCATCCCAATCGACTATAAATATGAGGGAAGACCCCCCCTGGAGAGAGCCAATTCATTATTCATCAAGGTCTCAAGCCATCAAGCATCAAGAGCCTTCAAGTTCATTAAGAGCCTTCTAGTTCATAGGATTAGCTAGCTAGATTAGAAGTAGAGGAGATCTAGTTCTTCATCGGATCTGGAGCCCCCCGGCGTCCCGCCGAGCGCCGAGAGTTCGGTAATAGATCTAGTTCTTAATTACTTTATTGTATTCATTACTCGATTAGGGAGACTTTACTCTAAATATATTCATATGTTCTTAATTGCAATAGTCATTGTTTACTTTGATTATATGTCTAGTTTAGTTACTTCAATCTTATTGAATTCATGTAATTGCTCGTATAGCGTTTATCCATATGTACAATGGGTAGATGATAGGCGATATGTAGACGTGGTGTCTAGATGTCTTGTTTATCTACGAGTGCACCCTGATATGCCGGGACGTGTGGTAGTCTGCGTAGATGACAGCTTACGTTAGTTCCTCCGTAGTCCACCCCCCGTATGTAGGACTAGCATGGGCACGGTCGCGAAGGAGGTGACTTAGGTCTTAATACCCTCATTAGTTGATGCCTCTTTACATGCAATGATGATTTAGGGTTGATTTAGCAATGATTACTAGATGTAGTTGCACTAATTAGAGTTATTCAATTGACGTAGTTATAGACCTATCTCCGTAGTTTATCCAATGGCTAGCCGTGATTATGACTAGTAAGATGCTCGATGATTATCTTTAATTATGATATTTGATGATTATGCTATCACCCGCATTTATCTTTATTTATCTTGTGACCTCTCACTTTTATAAGTAGAGTATACGACTTAGGTAGTATTGCTTATCATGTCCACATAGTTTCACATCAATATGGCAATAATAGTTTATTACATAGCTTTCCCAGAGGTATAATTATAAATCGACAACCCGGAGACTTCCCTAGGTAAAATGCTACAACGGTATAATTATCTATCCGCTTGCGTAACCCATTAGTTTATATTTATATCTTATTCATATATTTTATCTGCCTAGTCACAATAGTACAATATAAATCTATGTTAATTTTCTAGCAATATAATTGGGGATGACAACCTACTTCATGTTTAGGAATGTTAGTAATTCAAGAGTGACTAGTTGCTAATGACAAGTAATTATATACCAACCATTTCTGGGGTCATTGCTAGGAGTAGGGTTTATCTCTACTTTTTAGTAGTGACGTTAGAAATGCCAACAACTGGCGGACGAGTCTCAGTGAAATCCGCATACGTAATCTCGTCGTGATTACGATGGCCATGATTCTCATATGGTGCATTTGGATTGTGCTGAGCCATTTTCCGTAACAGACGGGAATTCTCAGTAGTGGCATTTACTAAAGCTGCCACGACTTCAGCCAAGGATTGTGGTGCTAGTGGTGCCTGCGGGGCCTCACCTCCCTCGTGTGAAGAACCAGCGCGGGTATTGCCAGACATCTGTTATAGACAAGATCATATTTATTCACAAGCAGATGTATTGAACTTAAATTATTAACACAAACTAGCCACACACTATTCTGTAGGAAGAAGAGATAGAACCTATAAGATTGAGATCCTTAGGGCTAGCAAGAATAGGATTGATTTTACTAAGCCCAACCATTTTTTAACGGAGATATGATTTTAAACAGGTTAATTAAACATGATGCATGATCGAACCTATGGATCAAGCAAAAGAATTTTTAAACTAACATAAGCATACTTTTAGTAATATAGGGCAAAAAGAAAATAACATGATACTCCGCTTAAGACTCTTTTAAATAGCACCTAGAAAGGCTACTAGAAAGAATTAAGATGGAGCAGAAGCAATTTGGACTAAACCAAGTTAGCTTTTGGATCCAAAATATTTTGAAGCTTTCACAAAGTAATACTGTAAGTGTCTTTGTAAGTACCGCTCTGATACCCTCTGTGGCAGAACCTTCTAAATTATATGGCCCACAAGCACCTGACATTGTCCTTAAGACCTCTGTCGGCTATGCTTGTACACCACTGTTGGCATTTCTAACATCACTGCAATAAAACCCAAATCTTTATCCTACGCAATGACACTAGAAATGTTGGTACTAATTAACTTGTCTTTAGCAACTAGCCACTAGCCTCTTGACCCTTACTCCTAACTGTGAAACTAGGTTGTCATCCCCAATTATAAAGGTAGGAGTAAACTTTGGTACTAAATCTTATCATTTTATGTGACTAGGTAGAAATAAATAAAGATGAATATAAACTAAGAACAATTCTGCAAGCGGACAGATAATTATACCATTGTAGTATTTTACCTAGAGTATTACCAGGTTGTCATTTATATTCTACCACTGGGAAGGTATTGCTAAGAAGCTACTCATAGTATTGATAACATGTATATGTATATGCATTGAATAGACGATGTAACCAATGTCATTCACTCTACTCATAACAGGGGTAAGTCACAAGATAAATAATATGATAAAGATAATAATAACTATGACGATAATGAGCCATTAATCAGCCATCTCCTAATGATACTAATCCATCATAGCACTCTAATCATGTCAGCGTTGCCTAATCAGGTAATAGAGAAATAACTCCTATGTATTTAACTACCTGTCAAAGCTACATCAACTAGTGTAAGTACATCTAGAAATCATTATCAAGTTATACTACCATAGTTCCCAAACATATTGGAGCAATGTACAGGAAAAGATGAGTACAAGAACCTTCTCTTAACCTGACAATCCCACTCTACCAATCCACCGTAAGGAGAAGGCCTACAAAGGACTCAATGGGTCTCACACCTACGATCTACCTCACTACCCGGTACAACTGGAGATATCCGCAGATAAGCAAAACATCTAGACACCATGTCTACATGTTGCCTACCACTCACCATATGATCAACTAGATGAGCGCTATACGAACCAATGCATGAATATAATAGCAAACCAACTAAACTAGATGTATTGAAGTAGACAATGAACATAATAATTAAACTAAGATGAAGAACAATGTTGCTAGTAAATATCATACGAACGCAGATAATACAATAAGAAAGAAAAGCTTAAGAACTGTACTAGACACTTCTCTTCTTGACAACTTCTGGAATCTAAGACTGATTAACACGCCTTGACTTCCTCTAATCTAGATCTAACTATGCTAAACTATGAACTAGAAGGCTATGAGGAACTAGAACTTGAAGCTCTACATGACTTGATCTTTAACTGGCTCAACCTTGAATGACTTGAATGAATTCTCTAGGGTTTCCAGGGGAGGTCTGGCTCCGCTTATATAGCCCGGTGGGATGCACGCCAGCCGTTTGATCAAACCGACTTCACGTAGGGCTAAGATTGATCCTCAAAGGCGGTGGAGGAACATTCCAGAAGGGGGGAGAGGGTTCCCCTCATGGGAGGCCGATCGGCCTGGCAGGTGGGGCCGGCCGGCCCCACCTAGAGGTGGCTTCGCCTCTCCTTTGCTCTGGTGTCTTCTGGATCCTTCTAGAGTAGTTTAACGTATTCCTGAGTTTCGGATAATTCCGTGGTGTAGATTTGTAGTTATGCCCCTTTTTCGGTGTTTTCTGGTTCAGTCTCTGAAAATTGATAAATCACCAAAACTCGTGGAAATTATTAGATAAACCCCTGGCCTTCTAGATATTGATGTGTGTTTTATGCCTTTTGATATATAAAATGTTGACGCTATCCACCGTCAACAACCACATAACCTAGAATGTTCCGTCGGGTGAAACCCCGATAAACCATGATTCCTTCAGGATCGATACTTACAAAGACATCACAGTATTACAACAGTTTTCATATAAAAATACCAGAGTAGCGGAAGACTTACAATAACTTAATTTACAAATCTTTTGTAAAACTTATACAAACCAGAGTATCATTATTACATAGCAAATGAAGTATCATTACGTAACTTTATTACAAACCACTCAACGGAAATGCCCTGCCCAAGCTCCACACAATCTATTCCTCATCAGATCCTTCCTCGACGACCGTCATGCAACAAGGGCCGTAGCACACTTGCTCACACGGTTCACCTGCAACAGGGGTTTAACAAACTCTGAGTATAAAAAGTACTCCGCAAGACTTACCCGACCAAAAAGTGGGGAGAAGACTTCGGGAATGCCGGCTAATAGGAATCAAGGTGAGGCTTTAGCAAGATCAAATGACACCTTTGCAAAAGAGACTAAGTCAGTCCTTACTTTACTATAACAATCACTTGTCAACCATGTAACGATTTCAAACTTCTCAATCTCAACAACTTCCATTATTACTACTATACCTAGCAGGGGCTTCCTAGCCACACAATGTATGCAGGACTGACCATCTTACATACATCAACTCAACGCTTGTATTTCTCCCGACCAGAACGGGTCCTAGCCACGAGGGTACAGTACACCATCTCCCTACGCCGCGGTCCCCTTCCACTGTGGCCTCGTAGGATGGGTATACACTACGCTCGTTCTGGTTATCCGTTCTTGTCATGGATAGTACAAGGGAGCTTACCGCCATTAGCATGCGACTAGTACTATCCAATAACCTCATGATCCAAGGGCCAAGGCAACGAATGGTGCTTAACCGACTCGCAAGTGGACGACACTACACAGGGCACTACCCATCCTGGTGCAAGTCACTCCACCCGGTCTCAATTTACTCATCATGTTCTTGTTGCGTACCCTTGACCCGATCAAAGTGAAGGGATACCAACAAGTAACATCAGGTTTTCATCACTTTCTCAAAAGGGGTATGTTATCACACCTTTAAAAACATTTCATAAGGCCTATGCTATTAGCAGGACTAAGCATATACTAATTATTTTTGAAATCAAAACAGGTATCCAGGGTAATATATCAAGGTACGGTAAATGCATCAAAGTAGGATATCACACAACTCCTAACACCTAATGCATCATACCATCAACATACAATATAAAAGTTTTTCGAAATACAAGGAGGTGGTTGAATGCATCCGGGGCTTGCCTTGGGACTCGATGAAGTTAGGAGCAGCTACCCAATCACCGAGATCGGACCCAACCTCTTTACACTGAGCACCTTCTTCGGAGACTGGAGTTGGATCAACATCTTCCTCAGACGGCACAGCTACACGATTGAAATGCATGATTACAATGCAGTAATAAAAGACATGCGATAATGGTGCAACGATAACTAGTCCATCTTGAGTACAACTTTCCTTCACGGTAAGGTTGTACTACGGAAATATAACTAGCGTCGACGACGACGGACTAACGATACGCAGTCAACATAAAATGCCGAAGATCATTAGGGTTAATGACCAAGGGTCATCACTCAATCCCAAAATCAAGCAACCCTAATAGTGATTAAGGTTAATTACTAATTTATTAACCATTTTTACAGTTGTTGAAAGCCACTAATTAACTTGCTAATTGGAAATTAATCAAACCCTAATTAATAAAAAAGATTAATTAATTAAATATTAATAAATTAAGGTATTAAATAAGCATAAAACAAAAAATTAGTCAAAACCTGATCAAACTTCATGATTAAGATCATTATCATCTAATTAGCACACAAAATAAAATTCATGATTTTTGGGCCTATATTTTAATTATTAAAAATCATGGAAGTTGCATTTATCAATTAAAAGAGCAATTTATAGCACAACTGAAACTTATTGGAAAAATAAAGTTAGTATTTTTCTAGTGTAGAGCATAACACAGGGAGCACACACATATTTTTGTTGCATTTTTGTCTGCCCAAAATAAATCATTATGAAAATATGAAAATCAGCATTTAAAAACAAATAAAGAAAAAGGAAAAGCAAACATCCTCCTTCCTAGGCCACTGTGCGGCCCGTTTGGCCCAACTCGGCTTGCTCGGCCGGACTCCCGCGCACGAGCGGCCTGCGGCGTCTCCCTCTCCCTCACTCTCTCACTGACAGCAGGTCCCGCCCGTCAGTCCTTCTTCCTCCCCCTTCAAACAGACTGCGGCGGCGGTGGCTGACGGCGTAACTCGCCGTCGATGAACCCAACCGCGAAACCATTAGCACCAACAGCACCCTCTCACTCTCCTGATCCCGACAAGGTTTAACACGAGGTCAAACGGTGCTCGGTTGAGCTACTCCAGTGGTCATGGCGGCTCGGCCAAGCCAGAGTACGGCGGCGCGACGGTGTTCCCGCCGTTGCAACGCACGATTGGCATGGAAAGGAGATAAAGGTGTTTCGGGTGGCTCACCACAGCGCAGGACTTGCGCTAGCTCGGCTGGAGGTGAAGCGGAGTGAGCTAACTGCGGTGGAGCGGCTGGCGGCGACTTGCTCCGGCGGCGAAGACGACGTTCCGACGCGTCTACTGCTGCTCTGTGAAAACGGGAAGGTCGATGAGCATCAAGGCAAGATGGAGAGGCTAACACGCGGGACAGGAGGATGGATTACGCTCTGAGGAAGGCTGATCAAGCACGGCGGCTCGGTGTAGTCCGGCGGCCAGCCGTGGAGAAGAAGGTGACCCAATGGCTGCGTTCGGTGATGTCAAGCGCTAGGAGTTGGTTCAGAGAGTGCGCAACGAGATTGCGGAGTGGATGGCAGGAGCAATTTGGCAGAGATGTGGCGATGACCGTGAATTTCATGGACGAACAGAGGGATTGACGGCGATGGTGAGGAAGAAGGGAAGGGAGAATTGGCGGCCAGCATCGCCTTTTATAGGACAAGGAGAGGTCGCCGAGATAGCTAGCGGCTTCACGAAGATGGCTAGGTGGTCGGCAGCGCGCAAAATCCGGGGAATTCGCGGGAATGCCACGGCGGCCGGCGGCATGGGCACGGCAGAGGAGAAACTGAGTTCCCCCCGGCTCACTGTAGCAATGCCAGCTCATTTCCTCCCTTTTCAAATTACTCCCAAAATTTGAATACAAGTTGAAAATCTCCCAAAATACAGATTGCACAAAATTTATTGCTCTACAACTTTCATTAAGGAAGTTCAGTCAGATTCCAAATAAATTTTGAATTTGCATTTCAAATTCAAAAAAGGGCAAAACCCTAACTTTAAGGATTTTAAAATTACTTTCAAATTTTTAATAAAAGATGAAAATCTCCAAAAATAAAAGTTGTTCCATTTTTCAAGATCTACAACTTTCATTAAGAGAATTTTTCATTAAACTGAATAATTTTTGAATTGGAGTTCAAAATAAAAAAAGGGGACAATTCCCAATTTAAAGAACTTTTAAAATTACTTCAAATTTTATTCAAAAATTTGAAAAACTTTATTTACCAAAGTTGTAGAGCTCAAAGATATGTACAATCTATATTTTTGAATTCCAATTCCAATTTTTGTTCTTGCTTTGCATCATGTGACTTATAAAACATGGTTCAATGTTAGCCAAACACTTGCAAACATCAAGATTAGTTTTAGTTGATTGCTTTTATAATCAAGATTAAACATGTAAGTGAAATTTAAATGGTATACACATACACATACGATATAAAAAGAGTGCAAACAACCCTAGAATTTAATAAACTCATTTTAATTGTTCACATTAGGGTTCTCTAATTATGAATGCTTATGCAATGATGATGATGACATGGCAGGTTTAGGTTAATGTAATACCAGAGGTATTACAATAATGGCCAGTTTCACAGTTTCACTTGATATCCTAACGCTGCCTATATTTTGAATCAGAGGTAGTAGGAAATAAGAAGTGGCAGATTTAATTAGCATCAACTCTTAATTTTTTTGAGACGCATCAACCCTTAATTAGGGGGCTGAGTTTGCTCCTTCTCCATGACCTCTTTTTTTCTTTCAAATAATAATGGCCAGTTTCTCTTGATATCCTAACGCTGCCTATATTTTGAATCGATCAGACGTAGTAGCAAATAAGAAGTGGCAGATTTAATTAGCATCAACTCTTAATTTTTTTTGAGACGCATCAACCCTTAATTAGGGGGCTGAGTTTGCTCCTTCTCCAACACCTCTTTTTTTTTCTTCTCCCTCCATCTTCCTGCTGCATTTTTTATTTCTTTATTTCTTTTGAAAAAGGTGGTATGAGCTTTTTATCCCCGAGTGAAAGTATCTAGGCCCCTAGTGGGTTTCGGTAATTAATGACAACGTAAGATTATTGTGACTAACGTGTGTTTTGCAGAAACAATTTGAGTTAGGTCACGCTAATGGTGATTGATTGGGTGATCAATGGTATTCATGCCCCGACGATCGAGATCGTTTTCGGTTTTCAAAGGATGGACGACAAGGTTAAGGACTGCTAGTTCTAAGTGTCGTTTGGCGTTGGAGAGACACTTAGAGTAGCTAGGACTTTGTTTTTACCTTTGGCCGTACTATTAAGAGGGGTTTGAATGGGTAACTTGACCTAGGTGAGTCTAGTGAGATAGGTGTGGTGCACACTTGTTCATTCTAGTCCTAGGTAGCTCTAGATTTGGTCCAAAGATCAGTAGAGTCGAAGCCATGCGAGAGGTCGCGAGATCGAAAGTCTTTCGAGTCCGGTCGGTGTATGTGAGGTGCCGGGAGTGACCCGGACTACGCCCGGCAGCTTGACCGGGCGCTCCAGTGCCATCAGTCTCTGGTCACAAGTTGATCGGATGCTGATCAACAGCGACCGGACGCTGGGGCTAGGGCGTCCGGTCACTACCCAGAGAGGTCAAAATCGTGTAAAATTGGACCGGACGCGTCCGGTCAGTGGCCACCGGACTCTGACATGCGTCCGGTCGGTGTGACGTCCAGCGTACGATTAGCCGTTAACGATTTACGGACGCGTCCGTCGCCGCCCGACGGCCAGCGTCCTGGTCGACCTTAAAACTGCCTAAAATACCTCTTCGTGTGGGGGTTTGTGTGGGGGTATAAATACTCCCTTACCTCATTCATTTGAGGTCTCTTACTCATTCCTACTGCTGAAGAACACCTTATGAGTGCTTGAGAGTGCAAGAGCCCTAGTGAGGTTGAGAGATTTGCTAATCCATTGCTTAGGACCTCATTAGTGGAAAGAGAGTAGCAAGTGTGCATCCACTCATCTCATTAGGCTAATCTTTGTCAAGTGAGAGTTCTTACTTATTACTCTTGGTGATCGGCATCACCTAGACGGCTCGGTGGCGATTGGGAGCATGGTGATCATCCGGTGGTGATTGAGGATGGCCCATCTCATCTTGTGAGCGGTTTTGAGGGATTCACCGCGTCGGAGTGACGAAGAATCATCCCGTAGAGAGCACTTGATCCTTGTGCGGATCAAGGGGGAGCTACACCCTTGCGCGGGTGCTCCAACAAGGACTAGTGGAGAGTGCCGACTCTCCGATACCTCGAGAAAACATCGCCGCGTTCCTCTCCCTCTCTTTACTTTGAGCATTTACATTCTCACATTTACTTCTTGTATTTACATTGCTCGAATTGCCATGCTAGAGTAGGGTTTGGAACCTAGGGAGCATAACTTTTGTGTCCTAGAGTCATAGAGAACACACTTAGACACTAGGGGTGAAATGGGCTAAGCGTTAGGCTTTTACCGTTGCAATTAAATTTAGAAAAGCCTAATTCACCTCCCCTCTTGGGCATCTTGATCCTTTCAATTGGTATTAGAGCTTCGTGCTCTTGATTTAGGCTTAACCGCCTAGAGAACAGATGACCGGAGGGAATAGACCTCCTCCCATGTTCGAGGGCGATGACTTTCCTTATTGGAAGATTCACATGGAGTCGTATCTTGAGGCCGTTGATCTTAACGCGCTCCGAGCCGCTACTCAAGGTTTCCCAAAACCTAAGGATGCCGCACGCCTCACACAAGATGAGGAAACCAATGAGAAGTGTAATGCAAAGGTCAAAAACATCATCTTTAGAGGTCTTTATAAAGAGGTGTTTAACTGGGTCTGGAACCACAAAAATGCCCATGATGTTT
Source organism: Chrysopogon serrulatus (assembly GCA_015844335.1). Classification (NCBI taxonomy): domain Eukaryota; kingdom Viridiplantae; phylum Streptophyta; class Magnoliopsida; order Poales; family Poaceae; genus Chrysopogon; species Chrysopogon serrulatus. Next base: position 57,464 of record JADLZL010006045.1, on the reverse strand, counting down.
GGGAAAATATTTGTGCGCTCCATGAGGAAACCAAAAGTGAGTGTGAGGAACGCTATCATCTTGTTATGCAAAAGCTTAATTCATTTGCTATGCTTCCTCATGAGAATGCTAATGAAATGTACTCTCGCTTGAATGTCATTGTAGAGGAGCTCAATGGACTTGCACTCACACAAATATCACCATCCGATGTTGTGAGAAAGATCTTATGTGTCCTTCCAATTGACAAGTATGGTCACATTGTCACCGTGCTCCATCAAGGTGATCTTTCCACCGCTACACCAACCCAAGTCTTGGGGAAGATCAATGCACATGAGATGTACATGCACATCACTCCGCAAGAAAGTTTTTCTTCCACCAAAAAGAAAGATTTGGCATTCAAGGCCAACCAAGAGAAGAAGAGCAAAGGCAAAGCAATTAAGATTGTTCTTGCAAGCTCAAGTGATGATGAAGATGATGATGCAAACATTGCACTCATGGTGAGGAAGACCACAAAGATGCTTAAGAAGCTTAACAAGAGTGGCATCAAGTTTGACTCCAAGAAGAAGAAGTTCTTCACAAGTAGCAAGAGGAAGCCTATCTCTGAGATGGATTGCTATAATTATGGTGAACTTGGCCATCTTGCTCATCAATGTCCGAAGCCCAAGAAAAACAAGTTCAAGAACAAGTTCAAGGGCAAGAAAGATGATTCAAGTGACGATGATGATGATGAGAAGACGAAAGACAAGCCATACAAGAAGAAAGATGGCAAGAAGAATAAGTTCCACAAGAAGAAGGGTGGCAAGGCTTACATCGTGGGTGATTGGCTCACCGACATTGAATCATCAAGTGGTGGATCATCCGACGATAGTGATGATGAGAAAGAGAAGGTGGCTGCTCTTGTTATTGGGACTTCACTACCTCCACTGCCTTCACCACCATCATCCTCTACACACCTATGCCTTATGGCCAAAGGTGACCGGAAGGTACAAAACTTCAATGATGATAGTGATGATGATAGTGGTAGTGATAGTGACAATGAATTTAAAGCACCTTCATATGATGAGCTTGTCACCTTGCTAAATGATTACTCTAAAATCATTAGAAAGACAAAAGCTAAAAATGAAAAGCTAAAACTTAAGAATGAGTCTCTTCTTGCTAAAAATGACATAGCCGAAAAAGCTAGTGATGAGCTTAGAGAAGAAAACAAGGTTGTGTCATCCTCTCTCAAGGAGCTCAAACAATCCCTAAAAGAGCTTAGAGCAAAACATGATAAACTTGAGGAGATACACAATGAGCTCAACACTAGATACAACTTGCTTAAGGAAGAGTATACAACTCTCAAAGTTAACCATGATAACCATGTGCTTTCATATGATCTTTTATCCGATCAAACACGTGATGCTACTAACAATATTGTTAAGATTGATATAGCCACATCATGTGATGATTTGTTTGTTGAGAGCATTGAGCAAGGTTCTAGTGGCAAAGGCAAGCAAGTTGTTGTGGCCGAGCATTATGATGACTATGTCAAGATCAAGAATAAGAATGCAAAGCTAAAGCAAGATCTTGAGAAGCTCTCATCCTCCAACACCATTGTTATTGAGACTCAAGAATGTAATAATGAGATTGATCAAAAAATTGAGTCACTCAAAGAGGAGATCAAAAGGCTCAACTTTGAGAAGAGTTATGCATTTAGTACTACAAGAGTGGATCATGATGTTGAGAAGCTAAAAGAGGAGAACAAGCAACTCAAGTTAGAGAAAGATCACTTGAAAGTTGGATTGCAAAAGTTCTCTCGAGGCAACTATCTTCAAAGTGAGCTACTCATGAACACTGTCATGAAGATGGATAGAAGTGGCATTGGTTTCTTGGCTCAACAAGAGAAGAAAGTCAAAGTTCAACAACATCACAATCCAAAGCCCAAGCCAAAGAGATGCTTTGAGTGTGATCAAGAAGGTCACTTTGCTCATGAGTGTGAAACTCCACTACCACAACCCTTGCCCAAGCATGCTAGACCCTTTGCCTTTAATGCTCACTACATTCTTAGAAAGAAAGAAAGTGGAAAAGTTCAAGTCACATTCTTAGGTCCTCCCAACAAAAATAGGCCTAAGCAAATTTGGGTTGCAAAGTCACTAGTTGAGAAAGTTAAGGGCCCCTCTCAAGTTTGGGTCCCTAAACAACAAGCTTGATCTCTCATATGTGTAGGTGAACTACAAGACCGGTAGAAGTCATTGGGTTATTGATAGTGGTTGCACTCAACATATGACCGGTGATCCTCGTATCTTCACCTCACTAGATGAAGGAGTTGACAATCAAGAGAAGATTACATTTGAAGACAACTCAAAAGGCAAAGTACAAGGGTTGGGGAAGATTGCTATATCAAATGATCATTCAATATCAAATGTGCTTCTTGTTGTATCTTTGAGCTTCAACTTGCTATCCGTTGGTCAATTGTGTGATCTTAGCTTTGAATGTTTATTCACCGAGAAGAAAGTGGTTGTGTCAAAGAAAGATGATCATCAAGTGATATTCAAAGGTTTTAGATACAACAATCTCTATCTAGTTGATTTCTCTTCCAAAAATGCTAATTTGAAGACTTGCTTATTCATGAAGACATCACTTGGTTGGTTATGGCATAGGAGGCTTGCCCATGTTGGAATGAACACTCTCAAGAAGCTATTGAATAAGAAAATGGTTAGAGGTTTGAAGGATATTGTATTTGAGAAGGACAAGCTTTGTAGTGCATGTCAAGCCGGCAAGCAAGTTGCCAACACTCACCCCTCCAAAGCATTCATGTCAACATCCAAGGTGCTTGAGCTACTTCACATGGATTTATTTGGACCTACAACCTACAAGAGCTTGGGAGGTAACCTATATTGTCTAGTGATTGTTGATGACTATTTAAGATACACATGGATATTCTTTCTTCATGACAACCGAAGCCACTCCATCATTCAAGAAGTTTGCCAAGAGAGCACAAAATGAGTTTGAGACCAAGATCAAGAAAATAAGAAGTGACAATGGAAAAGAGTTTGACAACACAAACATTAAAGAATATTGTGATGAGGTTGGGATCAAGCATGAAGTTTCTTCAACTTACACTCCGCAATAAAATGGTGTAGTAGAGAGGAAGAACCGGACACTAATCACCCTTGCTAGAACAATGCTTGATGAGTACAACACACTGGAGAGGTTTTGGGCCAAAGCTATCAACACCGCATGTTATGCGGCCAATAGATTGTTCCCTCACTGGCGATTCAACAAGACTCCGTATGAGTTGCTCAATGGGAAGAAGCCGGATATCTCTTTCTTCTGGGTGTTTGGTTATAAATGCTACATCTACAAGAAGAGGCAACACCTAGGGAAGTTCCAAAGACGTTGTGATATTGGCTTTCTTGTTGGTTACTCATTGAAGTCCAAAGCATATCGAGTATTCAACCATGCCACCGGCTTGGTAGAAGAAACATATGATGTGGAGTTTGATGAATCTAAGGGCTCCTAAGGAGCACATAAGAATCTTGATGATGTAGGTGATGAACCATTGAGGGAGGCTATGAAGAATATTTCAACCGGAGACATCAAGCCAAAGGAGGATGAAGATGAAGTGCAAGTGATAGATCAACCCTCTTCATCCCGTGTGCTACAAGATGATGACAAAGATGGGAGAAATCCAAATGAAGACACTCCAATCTCCCATGAAGAAAGAGTGGCACAAGCTCAAGATGTTGATGCTCCACAACCTCCTCCCCAAGTGGTTGATAGAAGGACAACTCCTCTACTCCAAGCACATCCATAAGATCTCATCATCGAAAGTCCGACAAGGGGTGTAATGACTCGCTCTAAAAATATGCAGCATTTATTGAACATCACTCTTTTGTCTCTTGCATTGAGCCTACTAGCATAGATGAAGCTCTTCAAGATCTGGATTGGGTGAATGCTATGCACGAAGAGTTGAACAACTTCACCCGCAACCAAGTATGGACACTTGAAGAGCGTCCCAAAGGTGCAAGAGTCATTGGAACAAAATGGGTGTTCCGCAACAAGCAAGATGATCAAGGTGTGATCGTGAGGAACAAGGCAAGACTAGTTGCAAAGGGGTTCTCTCAAGTTGAAGGCTTGGATTTTGGAGAGACCTTTGCACCGGTTGCAAGACTTGAAGCCATTTGTATCCTCCTTGCATATGCATCTAATCACAACATTAAACTCTTTCAAATGGATGTGAAAAGTGTATTTTTAAATGGCTTCATGAATGAACTAGTCTATGTTGATCAACCTCCCGGGTTTGAAGACCCTAGATATCCTAATCATGTTTATAGGTTGTCTAAGGCATTATATGGGCTAAAGCAAGCCCCAAGAGCTTGTTATGAGCGCCTTTGGGACTTCCTTATTGAGAAGGGCTTTAAGATTGGGACGGTAGACACCACACTATTCACCAAGAAACTTAATGGGGATATCTTTATTTGTCAAGTCTATGTTGATGATATCATATTTGGCTCAACAAATGAAGACTATTGCAAAGAGTTTGGTGACTTGATGTCGAAGGAATTCGAGATGTCTATGATTGGGGAGCTTACATTCTTTCTTGGTTTTCAAGTGAAGCAAATGAGAGAAGGAAATTTCGTCTCTCAAGAAAAGTATACCAAGGATCTTCTCAAGAGGTTCAATATGGATGAATGTAAGCCCATCAAGACTCCAATGCCATCCAATGGACATCTCAACCTAGATGAGGGAGGTAACCCGGTTGACCAAACTCTCTACCGTTCTATGATTGGTAGTTTGTTATACTTGACCGCATCTAGGCCCGATATCATATTTAGTGTGTGTATGTGTGCTAGATTCCAAGCTAACCCTAAGGAAGCTCACTTAGTTGCCGTGAAAAGAATCCTTAGGTATCTTAAGCACACACCAAGCATTGGCCTTTGGTATCCCAAAGGAGCTAGTTTTAACCTTGTGGGCTATTCTGATTCGGATTATGCCGGTTGCAAAATTGATAGAAAAAACACATCCGGAGGGTGCCATTTGTTTGGTAGATCACTAGTGTCTTGGTCCTCAAAGAAGCAAAATAGTGTGGCATTGTCAACCGCCGAGGCGGAGTACATAGCCGCCGCGGGAGCTTGTTGTGCACGAATCCTTTACATGATGCAAACCCTTCTAGACTATGGTGTAGTTCTAAAAGGGGTACCCTTGTTGTGTGATAATAAGAGTGCCGTAAAACTTGCTAACAACCCGGTTCAACACTCTCGCACCAAGCACATCGATATCCGTCATCACTTCCTTAGAGATCATGTTGCAAAAGGAGATATATCTTTAGAGGGAGTAAGGACGGAAGATCAATTGGCGGATATCTTCACAAAACCTTTAGATAAAGCACGGTTTTGTAAGTTGAGGAATGAGCTTAATGTTCTTGATCTAAGTAACTTCACTAAAAGATGAGCTTGTGTTGTCGGTTGCATTGTATTTGTAATATAAACATATTTAAATTTATGTATTGCACGTAGAGCTTGGCTAACTTGGTTAAGATAACCGCCCCAAAGCGTGTGAAGAAGCTTAACCAAGGACAAACTTGACAAGCGACTAGATTCAAATTCAAGTAATGCATTGCATATGCATGTGTGTTTCTTTTATCGTTTCTTTTTGGTTAAGCTTGAGCATCCGCTGTGTTCGTCCACCGATAGTGGGAGCATTTGACGCTTCTATTGGTTATATACCTTATTTGGTGGCCATACGATGTTTCCTCGTTCGTCCTTATCGACTATTTTCGCTAAAAAAGCATATAGCCTAAGGCAAAATATTTTCAAATTTGAGGGTTTGAGAGAGGCATCCTAAACCAGTCCCAATTTAGTGTTTATTTGGATTTTACAAAGTTGGGACAAGGTTGGGAAAGTTTGGCGCTAAAAAATCAGCAAGAAAAAAGCACTCGAGGGAGGACCGACGACGGACGGACCGGACTCGAAACAGCCCCCCCGGTCGGTTCAAAATGAACTCTTGTCACCAGAACCGTCCGGTCATTGGTGGACTGCGCGCGTCCGCGTCCGTGCCGGAGCAGAGGATCACCGGACTCGAGTAGCGTCCGGTCGTGATCAACGGACGCGTTCGGTCAGAATTTGACCGTTTTGGAGCTCTTTGGTGGCCGGCCGGACGCCAGCATTCCAAATCGTCCGACTGACCCGGAGGGCAGCGTCCGGTCGCCATTTAAATGGCGCAGTGAACTCTTATGACATGCGGGGGCCTGCTTCCTTCTTCCTCCTTCCTCATTCAACCACCGCGCCCGCCTGTGTTTCACCCCCGGCGTCGATCCGCCCTGCTCCCCACCCTAACCACCGCCCGGCGCCTCCACCTCCACCGCCGCGGCTTGTCTCCTCTATGCCCATACGCCGGTGCCACCGCCACTAGCTGCCGTCTTTGCACGCCGCCGCGCCCACGCTCACGCGCGCTCCCACTTGCGCACGTGCCGCCGCCCGCCGAACCCTAGCGTCGGCGTTCATCCGCGCTGCCGTGCACCATTGTCGTCACTCGGACCTGCTCCCTTCTGCTCGTCTCTTCTTCGACCCCGACGGCCCTTATTCTGCTTGCCACGGCCGGCGATCCCTCTCATTTGGTGAGAATCCACCCTGCCCTGCAACTGTTCGACAATATGCTCAAATGGCAAGCCATGCCCGTTTCACTGCAAATCTGAACCCCGGCTTTGCTCTATTCTTTTGCAGTGACCTCTCGCTCTTTGTAGTGCCCTGCCATGTCGGATTTTTCATCTCATTCGTAGGTCTCCGCTCATCCCTAAGGTAGCAAGTCCCTCCTCCATTCCTTCCCTCAAATTGCTTGCTTCCGGTTAGGTCCTCGCACCTCTAGTCGTAACATATGCTTATATACCCTCTCTATTCATTCTTGTGCAGCGAGTCGGTTTGGTTTGCCGTGTGAGATTGTCAGGGGCAGTTTGGCAGTGACAGGGAACTCGGGGCCAAGCCCGCGAGTAAGGAACAGAGGCCAAGCCTCTTGAGTGTCAGTGAGTCTTCTTGATTGATCAGTGGCAGTGACTCTAGCACTCAGGGGGAGTTCTTGACTAGTTTGGCAGTTGTACTCGGCAGTTGGTCTTGCAGTTGGTTAGTTGTTCTTGGCAGTTTGACTTGTCAGTGGTAGTGCAGAGATGGCTCGTTGCAAGAACGTTGGTGGTGCACCAGACCCTCTTCCTCCTCCTCCTCCTCCTCCACAGAAGGGTAAGGGGAAGGTGTACACCAAGAAGAAGTGGAAGAGACAGAGTACCAAGGCAGAGAGGCTTCTGGCGATAGCAGACGCTGCAGCTATTGCCGAGAGAGGTGGTGCCCGTGGTAGCTTGAGGATCCATGAGCCAGACCCTACTTCTGTGGCTCGTGCACTCCGCACACCCACTCCTCACGACCCACCCGGTACTGTGATGATCGGGGGAGTCCGACACAGGATTGAGGACTTACCCTCTGACCTTGGTGGTATTGAGGCCGGCAGTTCAGCTCAGGCAGAGCGAGGCGAGCAGCCAGAGGGCAGGTGAGCAGCCCCGAGGACACCGAGGAGCAGCGAGGACCCACCACGCCGCCGCTCTTCACGCACTCGCTCTCAGGTCACCCCTAGAGCTGAGACTCAGCGTCGTGGTGGACGCCCTCCTCCGAGAGCACGTGTCCCTCCTCCAGTTGTGCACCTAGACTTGCGGGCCACCAATGCCCGTCGAGTTCATGACCTCCGGTGTGTGGACTTTGACCAGTGGTTCCCACCGGAGCGTGACCCCAGGGAAGCAAAGGGCTTCTACACTGTGTTGCAGGAGGATTTCTTCCGAGCTTACATCAACAGTGGTGCAGAGATTCGGTCTCACAGGGTGTGCTCTCTTGACAAAGTTGTAGCAGCTGCCGGAGAGGTGATCAGGCCTTCACTAACGTACCTACCTGGCCTGGCAGACTTGATTGGGCTACCTGGAGCGTACGTGGAGTCCTGGGTTCGTGAGTTCTACGCCTCTCTTTGGATCGACCCAGCGCACACGTTCATTCACTTCACTTTCGGTGGCAGGCCCTTTAGACTTTACAGTCCGCGTGCTCACAAGCTTCTTGGCACCACACCGTCAGACACTCTGCTTCACCAGTCTTGCTTTGGATAGACCGAGCCCCCTCGTCGCCCTCACGGCGGAGAGGAGCTGCCTGTTGAAAAGGCTCGGCACATCTTCAGAGAGCCGTTCAGACCGGGCTCGCGCCGTCTTCTTAGGGATCTCACCCCTACGGCCCGTGTCCTAAACGAGGTGATGAGGAGGACCTTACTGCCTAGGATAGGCAACAGGGAGACGATCACCAGGATCCAGCAGTGGCTAGTCTACTACCTCACTACTCAGACTGCCTTTGACATCTGGAATGTCATTGTTTCAGAGATGGAGGACACTATCACAGAGGGCTTCAAGACACGTCGACAGCTACCGTTTGCTCACTTGATCTGCGTGGTACTACAGCGTCTGATCTCTCCCTTCCCTTCAGCAGCACTTGCAGAGTTCAGGGCCACTCCTACTTCCTTCCCTGTCTACAATATGAGCCAGCTGGTTGGAGCCCATCCGAGCAACAGGGCCACCCGAGAGCCACGTCAGAGGCCAGCTGTTGCAGAGACTGAGGAGCAGCAGGACGAGGCCGTTGAGGCACTAGCACAGGCAGAGTTGACACAGATGGAGACGGAGCCTGCTGATATTGTTGAGGAGCTCCCCTCGGACAGTTCTGACCGTGACTACACACCCCCTCCGAGGATGCCTCTACGAGCTCACGATGCCGAGGCCAGTGGTTCAGGCTCCAGTGACAGTCCCTCCCTCCTTGCACTACTTGAGTGGTTGACCCAGTCTTCAGAGCGGCAGGGGTAGGATATTCAGCGGATAGCTCAGCAGCAGGCAGCTGACACTGCAGCCCTTCACGCTCGTTAGACAGAGCTCCAGCAGCAGTTACTCCAGTCACAGCTTGAGTCTCAGGCTCTCTTTCGTCAGACTCAGCAGCAGGCTCAGGAGCAACAACGTCAGTCCTTCGCCTTCATGGAGCACGTGATGAGGCACACTAGAGTCCCGCCTTCGACTTCACCTCTACTCAGCTTGGCGGACCCTCCAGTTCTACACACCTGGCTCCAGCGTTATAGTCTGGAGGACTTCAGAGCTAGGGAGTGTCAGCACCGTTTAGCTCACTGCCCCAGCAGATTCCACAGTTCTTTGCTTCTCCAGGGGCCGGGTACACACTGATTTGCACTGGTTTCACTCCACCTCCTACGTCGTCGGTGCTTGTGACCCCATGAGCTCTCAGTGCCACCTATAGTGAGATCACCGGCTTTCCCACTCCGACACGTCCTTTGGGTCTGGTTTCGTCGACGGGTGCACCACACACTACTACTACAGAGACTCACCCGTCGTAAGTTGCTTTGTCCGAGCCCCCACTGAGTCAGCCTCCTCCTGTTTCTACTGCACCTGAGGTTTCAATGACCGTGACTGCTCCTGTGCCCGTGAGTTCGCCTCCTCCGATTGTTTCTACTTCAGAGGCTCCAGTCACCAAGACCATGCTTGCTCCAGCTTCTGTGACAGAGGCAGTCATAGTGTCAGTGGCTCCCACTTCTTCTGTGCCACCTACTACAGAGCCGCACGGTCAGGCTACTACCACCGAGACACAGCAGGCAGACCCAGCTGAGCCGACCCAAACCACTTCACCTCCAGAGACACAGCCGAGGGGTCGGTCGGAGGCTCGGCCAGAGTGACAGATTCGAGTCCCCCCCTGCACAACACGCAGTTTGAGATGGCCGTATGCTCGTCCGGACCTGACTCGTCTACAGCCCCACCTCCTCAGGAGCCTTAGGTTTTGGTGCTTGATGCCAAAGGGGGAGAGAGAGTCGAGTATGTGAGATAGGGGGAGCGTGTGAGGAGGAGTTGATTTCTTTTGATGTGTGTGACACTCATGCATACATGCTTTATTTTTATGCATCATGTGGTACTTGCTTTTGTTTGACTTGTGGATATGTGTTATAGCATGTGACATGTGCTTTACTCATGACTTGTGCTCTCTACTCGTGATATATATATATATGTTATGTCATGTCACATGTTGTAGCTCATTTACCATGTTTTCATGATTTACTCTTGTTAAATGAGCTCTATGATTCTTGTACTCGCACTTCATTCATATTTCGATGAGTACATATTGGCTTGAGTCGTTTAAGCTTTTCTAACCTCTTTGTTCATAATGTCAAATAGCTTATACGATTCAAGTTCATTGAAAACCTCAAATTCACTCTCATACTCGAGGTTGTTGTCATCAATCACCAAAAAGGGGGAGATTGAAAGCATCTAGGCCCCTAGTGGGTTTTGGTAATTAATGACAATGTAAGATTATTGTGACTAATGTGTGTTTTGCAGAAACAATTTGAGTTAGGTCACGATAATGGTGATTGATTGGATGATCAATGGTATTCATGCCCCGACGATCGAGATCATTTTTGGTTTTCAAAGGATGGACGACAAGGTTAAGAACTGCTAGTTTTAAGTGTCGTTTGGCATTGGAGAGACATTTAGAGTAGCTAGGACTTTGTTTTTACCTTTGGCCGTACTATTAAGAGAGGTTTGAATGGGTAACTTGACCTAGGTGAGTCTAGCGAGATAGGTGTGGTGCACACTTGTTCATTCTAGTCCTAGGTAGCCCTAGATTTGGCCCAAAGATCAGTAGAGTCGAAGCCATGCGAGAGGTCGCGACATCGGAAGTCTTTCGAGCCATTTTGGCTTGATCGGACGCTGGCACATAACTGACCGGACGCGTCCGGTCAGTATATGTGAGGTGCCGGAGTGACCGGACTCTGCCCCTGGCAGTTGACCGGACGCTCCAGTGCCATCAGTCTCTGGTCACAAGTTGATCGGACGCTGATCAACAGCGTCCGGACGCTGGGGCTAGGGCGTCCGGTCACTACTCAGAGAGGTCAAAATCGTGTAAAATTGGACCGGACGCGTCCGGTCAGTGGCCACCGGACTCTGACACGCGTCCGGTCAGTGTGACGTCCAGCAGGTACAATTAGCCGTTAACAGATGACCGGACACGTCCGGTCGACCTTAAAACTGCCTGAAATACCTCTTCGTGTGGGGGTTTGTGTGGGGGGTATAAATACTCCCTTACCTCATTCATTTGAGGTCTCTTGCTCATTTCTACTGCTGAAGAACATCTTGTGAGTGCTTGAGAGTGCAAGAGCCCTAGTGAGGTTGAGAGATTTGATAATCCATTGCTTAGGACCTCATTAGTGGAAAGAGAGTAGCAAGTGTGCATCCACTCATCTCATTAGGCTAGTCTTGGTCAAGTGAGAGTTCTTGCTTATTACTCTTGGTGATCGGCATCACCAAGACGGCTCGGTGGCGATTGGGAGCATGGTGATCATCCGGTGGTGATTGTGGATGGCCCATCTCATCTTGTGAGCGGTTTTGGGGGGATTCACCGCGTCGGAGTGATGAAGAATCATCCCGTAGAGAGCACTTGATCCTTGCGCGGATCAAAGGGGAGCTACACCCTTGCGCGAGTGCTCCAACGAGGACTAGTGGAGAGTGCCGACTCTCTGATACCTCGGGAAAACATCGCCGCGTTCCTCTCCCTCTCTTTACTTTGAGCATTTACATTCTCGCATTTACTTCTTGTATTTACATTGCTAGAATTGCCATGCTAGAGTAGGGTTTAGAACCTAGAGAACATAACTTTTGTGTCCTAGAGTCATAGAGAATAGACTTAGGCACTAGGGGTGAAATGGGCTAAGCGTTAGGATTTTACCGTTGCGATTAAATTTAGAAAAGCCCAATTCACCCCCCCCTCTTGGGCATCTTGATCCTTTCACCGAGGACGTACAAGATTGTCCTAATCAAATTATCATCTTGGAAGAAATTTTTTTCCATGGAGATAAAGTGAAGATGTGATTGCGGGGTTGTGCTGTCGGCTCCATATGCATGGGATCGTGTACTTGCTTTGCTTGTTTTTTTCCATCAAGAAACAGCGTAAGGTCTCTCATGCAAGACTTTTTAATTATATGTACAAGAACATAAATATTAGGATAATGCACGTTCATATGTTGACTAAATAAAAGTATATATGGAGAAACCGTAGAAACCAAAAGTAAAGATGAAGCTGTTAAGTGTAGCGACTGTGGAGTCGTTTCGTTAGAGCATCTCCAGCACCTCCCCTTTCTCATCGCTCATCCCCATAAATCTACCATATTGGGGGAGATGAGCCAATTTTACTCCTCCAGCAGCTCCCCTATATGATCCCCTTTTATTGGTGATCACAAATATATCCTCCATCTCCCCTCATATAAAGGGGGAGTTGTATCTCCCCTAATAGTTGGGGTCCACTACTAGCTTTCACTATCTTCCACACCATGCATGACTATCATCTTCTTTTCACAGGTGGACCCTATATGTATTGAGGAAGATTATTGGTGATCTGTTGGAGCACCTCCCCCAATAGCCTAGAAAAACAGTATTGGTGATCACCAATATCACTCTATTGGGGATGAAATATTGGTGAGTCGATGGAGATGCTCTTAGTACCTAAACTATTTTTTGCCCCCACAACCGTATTCAAGCATGTTTTTTATTCAGAAAGATAGCAGGAACAAAGAACAAGTGGCCGCTCTAGTTTATTAGTTGTTGCAATAATATTTTTCTCTAAAAAATCAATTATTTTAACTTATCAGTTGGCTTATAAGTCCTGTCTAGGCTTAGCAAAGACGGCAAGAGCACTAGGACTTAAGTCTTTCTTTTTTTTGTTACAAATCTCCCTTCTTTCATATAAATCTTTTACTCCCTTTATCCCTAAATGTCTTTCTTTTTTTTGTTTCATGTGAAATAACTACCAACAATTATATATTAAAAATATTAATATTTATGGTACATAATTAGTATTATTAGAAAGATATTTTAATCTAGTTTTTAATAAATTTATTAAAGGATATAAATGTTACATATATTTTCTATAAATCAAGTCAAACTTGTGGCACGAAAAAACTAACGGTGACAATCAATTAGGGACAGAGGGAGTATGTTATTATATATTTTTTGGTACATGCATTATATAACTATGCACCTACATATATATTGTATCTGAAAGGATCAAGATGCCCAAAAGGGGGGTGAATTGGGCTTTTCTAAATTTAATCGCAACGGTAAAAGCCTAACGCTTAGCCCATTTCACCCCTAGTGCCTAAGTGTGTTCTCTATGACTCTAGGATACAAAAGTTATGCTCCATAGGTTCCAAACCCTACTCTAGCATGGCAATTCTAGCAATATAAATACAAGAAGTAAATGCGAGAATGTAAATGCTCAAAGTAAAGAGAGGGAGAGGAACGCGGCGATGTTTTCCCGAGGTATTGGAGAGTCGGCACTCTCCACTAGTCCTCGTTGGAGCACCCGCGCAAGGGTGTAGCTTCCCCTTGATCCGCGCAAGGATCAAGTGCTCTCTACGGGATGATTCTTCGTCACTCCGACGCAGTGAATCCCCTAAAACCGCTCACAAGATGAGATGGGCCATCCACAATCACCACCGGATAATCACCATGCTCCCAATCGCCACCGAACCGTCTAGGTGATGCCGATCACCAAGAGTAATAAGTAAGAACTCTCACTTGACAAAGATTAGCCTAATGAGATGAGTGGATGCACACTTGCTACTCTCTTTCCACTAATGAGGTCCTAAGCAATGGATTAGCAAATCTCTCAACCTCACTAGGGCTCTTGCACTCTCAAGCACTCACAAGGTGTTCTTCAGCAGTAGGAATGAGCAAGAGTCCTCAATTGAATGAGGTAAGGGAGTATTTATACCCCCACACAAACCCCCACACGAAGAGGTATTTCAGGCAGTTTTAAGATCGACCGGACGCGTCCGTCGGGGCGACCGGACGCGTCCGGTCGTCTGTTAACGGCTAACTGTACCTGCTAGACGTCACACTGACCGGACGCGTGTCAGAGTCCGGTGAGCACTGACCGGACGCGTCCGGTCCAATTTTGCACGATTTTGACCTCTCTGAGTAGTGACCGGACACCCTAGCCCCAGCGTCCGGTCGCTGCTGATCAGCGTCCGGTCAACTTGTGACCAGAGACTGATGGCACCGGAGCGTCCGGTCAACTGCCAGGGCAGAGTCCGGTCACTCCTACACTGACCGGACGCGTCCGGTCATGCATGTGCCAGCGTCCGGTCGAGCCAAAATGGCTCGAATGACTTCCGATTTCGCGACCTCTTGCATGGCTTCGACTCTACTGATCTTTGGGCCAATTCTAGGGCTACCTAGGACTAGAATGAACAAGTGTGCACCACACCTATCTCACTAGACTCACCTAGGTCAAGTTACCATTCAAACCCCTCTTAATAGTACGGCCAAAGGTAAAAACAAAGTCCTAGCTACTCTAAGTGTCTCTCCAACGCCAAACGACACTTAGAACTAGCAGTCCTTAACCTTGTCGTCCATCCTTTGAAAACCAAAAACGATCTCGATCGTCAAGGCATGAATACCATTGATCGCCCAATCAATCACCATTATCGTGACCTAACTCAAATTGTTTCTGCAAAACACACGTTAGTCATAATAATCTTACGTTGTCATTAATCACCGAAACCTACTAGGGGCCTAGATGCTTTCAGTATCTAAATAGATAGTAAAATGATGCATAATTTAGAACTACAGTACTATATAAGGTTCCTACGCCGACCCCAGAAACAACTACAGATGAAACAGAAGCTGAATATAAACTTCATGTGCGATTATGCCCTGCCTTTCGTCACCAGTCTGACGAAGGGACATTGCACTACTGCAGAGGGCAGAACAGGTCCAGTCCAGATGCCCGGTGCCAAGATCCTAGGTCCAGCTTGCCGGACGAATAATATGATGAGATTTTGTATCACTCACACCTTAAGAAAACATGCAGCACGATCAGAGATGGCACAGACGATGGAGATCGATGGGAATGTTTCATCTTTTCAGTATAAGATGGAGGCTTAACGCAGAGAGTTCCCGAACGCCCCTTCAGTTGAGTTGCACAGACTTGCAGCTGTTGCGGTCAGATCAGTTCTTGGCAGCATAGAACCGTTGTCTCCAGCATCAGGGCAGTGTAGCAAGACTGAGGCTTGGTTTCGTTGTTATCCAAGGAGTAGTCACCACTCACCAGGTTCCCCTGTTGGTTTCCACTCAAAAGAACCATACCAGTCACTCTCACAGTGACAGTCCCACTCCGTTCGTTGCTCAAATAGATGTCGAACAGAATCCGAATCTAGACGGTCAGGCCTCACTCCGATTTGTATGGACTGGCTTTTCGTTTTTTGATATTTATTTCAGTAGGGGCTCACACCGCTCTTGTTTCATCATTAAAAAAAAAGCCTCACTCCGATCCTGTAACGAACGTATCAGTTTCGTTGCTGCAGTCCAGCGTCCAGGTAAGGTGTGCGCCTGTGCAAAGCTTGTGGCTGGCAGTGGCAGGGATTGGGAGGAAAGAGGACAATAATTCAGAGTGACGAATCCACGCTACAATCTACTCTAACACATATAGATTGAGGTGGATACAATTACATCCAAACAAGTCCGCAACGGATGCAGCTGTTAGTGGCTGCCCGGGCCCTGGCCGCGCGCCACCTTGCCACCGCTATAAGTACAACGCCTCGCTGCTCTGCCAGAAATATAATGAGCTAGCCAGCCATCTTTGCCTTCCAATTCCGAAGCCATCTTTGCCTTCCAATTCCGAATACTGCCTCACCTCAGGTCGTCTCTGGGCAACCTGCTGTTCTCCAATGGCTACTGCTGCTGCCTCCATGGACGTGGAATCCGGCGGACAAGAGGGAAACGATGTAAGTGTCAACCATTCTGATGATGCTGGGAAGGCCCTTGGCTTTTTCATGTTACTAGAATTGCTTAGTACCTCCCCTCCCCTTCCCTTCCTTGCTGGTTGATCGATCGTTCCATTGGTGGTGAGCTTCTTCAGACTCACCTATATCTGATTCCCAAAAAAAAAAAGGGAAGGAAATTTTAATGAGATGAAAAACACGCACGGCTCTTGCTGAAAATCACTCATCTGAAGATCCAGTCCGTACTCACGAGAACTAGTACATTTACCAAGTATCCCAACTACCTATATACTACGTCTTGTCAAATTTCCTCGTTTCGACACAAACCGGGCCTTGTTCGGTTTCTCTAAGAACCAAGGGCAATGAAAGGAATTGAGGGGAGATTAAATCTCTACGGGTCAATGTTCTGTTCCGTGTGGTAATCTGACAAAAACCAAATAAAAGCAATCTGGTTATACATGCCGCACTATGCTGTGGCTGGCCAGCCAGCCAACGCACCAACACGTGCTAGCAAATTAAGATATATATCTATATCTACATCTCTCTATATATCTATCTATTTTTTATATCTAGTTTTATATCTATATATGGCTATATATGTATTGTTGATAAATTTAGAGGGGACAAATAATTAAAATTAATTTATATACTCCCATCCCTCTGTGTATAATAGTTGAAAATAGATATATTTGGAGCCACCTATCTTATCAAAACTGATATGTTCATTGTTTCCTACATGCATATATTTTTTTGAGAAGTTTCCTACATGCACATATACTTTGAGTTTTTTAAATATCGACTGAATTGATTGATCAAAACAATGATTTCTAAATGCTAAACAATCAATGCAGCATTAAACGGTGTTCAAACTGGCTACATGATCGTTTAGGCAAGCATTGTGAAGAATCATGTGCAAGTACTTTGTGTTATATTCATTTTGTAATGGCAGAGGTGGGCAATTTTGATGCAGTTTAGGAGCTATACTAGGGTTAATATTGATGACTGCATATATGAGTAATTTAGATGCAATTTTATAAATTACTTCAATTTATCATTCTCTTCTTCTATAAGCAGAAGAAGGGATTCTACCAAGATCTGCTCCTCGCCTACAAGAGTAGTTACATTCTGCATTTGTTTGCATATACACCGTGTTGCAAAGGATTTGTATGTGTAGTGAACTGAGCTCACGCCAACATTTCTCTTCTATAAACAGAGGAAAGGATTCTACCAAGATCTGCTCCTTGCCTACAAGACTCTAGGCGTCGTATTCGGTGGCCTTGTCACCTCCCCTCTCTACGTCTACCCTTCCATGAACCTGACAAACCCAACCGAAGAAGACTACCTGGGAATCTACAGCATCATGTTCTGGACCCTGACGCTGATCGGCGTCGTCAAGTACATCTGCATCGCTCTCAACGCCGACGACCACGGTGAAGGTAATGGACGATGCGGCCATCCCAAACCAAATCCGATGAGAAAAACCAGCCATTTCTAACTTGGACAGGGTGTTCTGATTTGTCTCGCTGCAGGCGGCACATTTGCCATGTACTCCCTGCTGTGCCAGCACGCCAACATCGGCATCCTCCCGTCCAAGAAGATATACACCGAGGAGGAGCAGGTCCCGGCTCGACCCGTCGTGGCCAGGAGGCCCAGCAAGCTGAGAAGGTTCATCGAGCGGAGCATTACGGCGCGAAGGCTGCTGCTGCTCACGGCGATCCTGGGCATGTGCATGCTCATCGGCGACGGCATCCTCACACCGGCCATCTCAGTCCTGTCAGCCATCGACGGACTCAGAGGCCCTTTCCCGTCTGTCAGCAAACGTACGTTTCTAGTAGCAGGGAATGGGATCCGTGATCAATTGAGCTAGCGCTGATCATGTAGCTTTTTTGGCAGCAACTGTGGAGGCTGTGTCGGCGGGGATCCTGATCGGCCTGTTCCTGCTGCAAAAGTACGGCACGTCCAAGGTGAGCTTCATGTTCTCGCCGATCATGGCGGCGTGGACGTTCACGACCCCGATCATCGGCATCTACAGCATCTGGCGCTACTACCCGGGCATCTTCAAGGCCATGTCGCCGCACTACATCGTGCGCTTCTTCGTGGCGAACCAGAAGCGCGGGTGGCAGCTGCTGGGCGGCACGGTGCTGTGCATCACGGGCGCCGAGGCCATGTTCGCCGACCTCGGGCACTTCAGCAAG
This sequence comes from Chrysopogon serrulatus, assembly GCA_015844335.1. Taxonomy (NCBI): domain Eukaryota; kingdom Viridiplantae; phylum Streptophyta; class Magnoliopsida; order Poales; family Poaceae; genus Chrysopogon; species Chrysopogon serrulatus. The sequence goes on along the minus strand of JADLZL010006045.1, from coordinate 39,468 downwards.
CGGTCCATCCAGATCGCCTTCCTCTCCAGCATCTACCCGTCGCTGGTGCTCACGTACGCCGGGCAGACGGCGTACCTGATCCACCACGCCGACGACTTCGGCGACGGGTTCTACAAGTTCGTGCCGCGCCCCGTGTACTGGCCCATGTTCGCGATCGCGACGCTGGCGGCGATCGTGGCGAGCCAGTCGCTCATCTCCGCCACCTTCTCCGTGGTGAAGCAGTCGGTGGCGCTGGACTACTTCCCGCGCGTCCGGGTGGTGCACACCTCCGGCGACAAGGAAGGGAGGTGTACTCGCCGGAGACCAACTACTTGCTGATGCTGCTGTGCGTGGGCGCCGTCGTCGGCTTCGGCGACGGCAAGGACATCGGCAACGCGTTCGGCGTGGTGGTCATCCTCGTCATGCTCATCACCACCGTGCTGCTCTCCCCTGGTCATGCTCATCATCTGGGGCACGCACGTGCTGCTGGTGGCGCTCTACTTGGTGCCCTTCCTCATCCTGGAGGGCACCTACGTGAGCGCGGTGTGCACCAAGATCATGAAGGGTGGGTGGCTCCCCTTCGCCGTCTCGCTCGTGCTGGCGCTCGTCATGTTCAGCTGGTACTACGGCCGGCAGCGCAAGGCGGAGTACGAGATGGCCAACAAGGTGACGCCGGAGCGGCTGGGCGAGCTGCTGGCCGGGCCCGGCGTGCGCCGCGTCCCGGGGCTCTGCTTCTTCTACAGCAACGTGCAGGGCGAGTGGCGGTGGCTCACACCGGTGCTGGCGCACTACATCAAGAACATGCGGTCGCTGCACAGCGTCACCGTCTTCGTCACGCTCCGCTACCTGCTGGTGGCCAGGGTGGACGCCAAGAGCCGCGTGGCGGTCCGGCGGCTGGGTCCCCGCGGGGTGTACGGCTGCACGGTCCACTACGGGTACGCCGACCCGCTGGACGAGGAGGACGGGGACGACGGCCTCGCGGGGCAGGTGGTGCGGGCGGTGCGCGAGCACATCGAGCGGGAGGCGGCGGCGGAGGAGGCCGAGGAGGAGGCGGCGCAGCTGGAGGAGGCGCGCGCCGCCGGGGTGGTGCACGTGAGGGGCAAGACGAGGTTCCACGTGGGCAGGGACACGGGCTTCTTCGACCGCGTGCTGCTCGGCTTCTACGAGTTCCTCCACACCACCTGCCGCTCCGCGCTGCCGGCGCTCGGCATCCCGCTGCAGCAGCGCGTCGAGATCGGCATGCTCTACAAGGCCTGACGCCAGCCATGCACCTGCGGCTGTCGCTGTTGCAGACTTTGCTGCAGGTGTCGCCGTGGGTGACTCGAGACTGACGTAGTGTGTGAATCATCTCTGTGCGGAGGATGGAATAAGGTGTTTGGTGTGGAATACGAACTTCTGCTTTGTACCTCCATATCGTGCTGCTGTGATGATAGATAGATATACTAATACTAGTTCCTTATCCTGCACTTAAAATCTTCTAGGTGTGTTGTGATTTTTTAATATATCATTTCCGAGAATCAGTTTTTCTAAATTTCACTCTAGTCATTTGCATAAAAACCACTTTCTATATCTTCTCTCTCCAACAATTTTTTTTTTAAAAATTTTGTTTGCACTCTAGAAAATCATTTCCATTTTTGCTCTTTGATTAGCGAGAAATTAGAAATAGAAGATGGCCGTATTTAGATAATTTAATAAAAAAACTGTTGAAGAGTATTTCTTTCATTAAAATCCCTATTCTTAGCAATTAGAGACGATATAGAAAGTCTTAGAGTTGTTCTAAGAGGAATGAAAGAAAAAGATGGGAGAGTCGGTGATCTATGGGTGGAAGTGTCTTGATCAAGCTTACTTAGAGCATTTCCAACAGTTTCTCATCTTAGATTGTCATTCTTAAATTTTTTACAAAAATAGAAAAAAAAACTTCTCTAAAAGTTCCTCATCCCAGGTTATCATTTATCCCAAGTTGGGAAAAAGAGCCTCCGCACGCGCATATATGCGCGCTCGACTCCGCGCGCGTCTCTGACCATATTAGAAGAGGTGGAAGAGTGTAAAAATAATTTTGTTTCTGTCTCAGGGTTCCTCATATAAGTTTTCAAGAGGTGGAAGGGCATAAACATAATTTTGTTTCTGTTTCAGGGTTTCTGATGTAAGTTTGATCTAGGTTTAGCAAGTGAATTATGCCAAACTATTAGAGAGGGATTCTTTTTTTCCTTTGGCATACATTTTAAAGAGTTGCCAAATCACAAGATTTGCCAAATGAATTTTGGCAAACTCTTGAAGGTGCTCTTATTAAGCCAAAAGGGCCAAGGGTAAGGGACAACTTACCAAGTTGCATGGGTTAATTTGGTCTACTTTGACAGTCTTACCAATGAAATTTACGTTCTAATCATCGGTTAAAGGTACTCCCTCAGTTTGTTTTCGCATGTCACATAAGTTTTGTCTTAAGTTAAACGTTAGTATCTTTGACTATCCATTTCAAAACATTCTCATAGCTTCACATCATATAAATTATACATTATGAAAGTATTTCTCATGGTGACTCTAAAAGTGTACATCAACATGTATAACTTTTTATATAAAAAAAAAATCTATGGTCAAAGATATAGACTCTTCGGGTTGACCTAACTATTGGGTCACTGAATTTGAGGGAGGGCGGACTTTTTGCTACTCCATCCGTCTCCGAATAAATCAATTTCTAGAATCCGTATTATTTAAATTTTTTTAAAGTTTGACTAACTTTATAAAAAGAGTAATAACATCTATGATATAAAATGAGCATAATATTAAAATATATTATATGCTAAATCTAATGATACTAATTTGATATAAATTTTAACTTTTTTAGAAATTCGATCAAAGTTCAAGATATTTTATTTAGGACAATTCTTGGAACGGAATCAATAGCTTGAGTTACCGGGTCGACGCGATTCCATTTTAGCGGTCGTTCGGCTACATCCAATCTAAGCGAATGATGGACTCCAATCAGTATGTGGGCCGTGCGCTGATGTCATCGTTTAAAAAGCAAGGCATTTTAAAAAAATGCTATAACTCCCAAACCGTGTATCTATTTGCAATTTCGTTTGTACCAGTGTATTCTACATAACAAGACTAACAAAACTAGATCCCACTTAAATATATTTCAAAGATTTAAAAAAAAAACTTTTTTTTTTCCCCTTAGTCGTTTCTATGTATAAGTTTTTCGCGATATTCTGCTACCTAAGTTATACGTATAATATATATATATATATATATATATATATATATATATATATATATATATATATATATATATATATATATATATATATATATATAAGTTAGATTCTAACTTTGCAATGTTGTTGGATATATGTTTACATGTAATAAGTTAAATGTATAAGTTATGATCATAAATTAGAAACATTTTTTTTATTTTTTTACTAGTTGTTTGTGTGTATAAGCTTTTCGTGATGTTCTGGTACCTAAGTTATAGCTAAAAGTTATGTGTATAAATTAGATTCTAACTTTGCAATGTTGTAAGATATGTGTTTACAGGTAGTAAGTTAAATATATAAGTTATAAGCATATCTACGTCCTAATCGCGGGAAGTTTCCCTGCGATTCTAGCAACGCAGTCCTCCTCCTGTCCGATCCTGTGCTGACGCGTTGCTTTTTCTTCTTTCTTTAGCCTTTGCACGTCCCCAGTGTGGGACCAAGGTTTTGTGTGGCTGTCGTTCCTTGCCCGTTGCCTGTCCCTCGCGTTCGGCGCATGTCGGTTTAGAGGACACTAACGGACAAAAAGAAATAGTGAGGGTCACGGGGGGCACGGGCGTACAGCTGCACAGCTGCATCGCCACGGGGGGCCGAGTGACACACGCGTCCTTATCCGTTGCAATCGCTTTCTTCCTCGCCTCCCTCGCGTCGCCGCGGGCCTGCCTCCGCCGTTGCTGCAGCTCCACACCGCGCCGCCGGTGTCGTTCTGCTTCAGCCGTCATTGGAACTGCGATTGGGTAATCTTTCTTTTCCCATCTTTCATTACCTTCTCCCATTGTGTTCCCTTCCTTTCTCCATGTGTGTTCCTAATCCTTTCCCTGCCTAGGGTTTCTGCTGCTGTACTCGGATTGGGTCCGTGGTTCCTACGGCCGCCGGCGCTGTAGGGGGGCTCCGCCTTTGCCATACCACCTTTGTGCTGTGCGCAGTTAAGGTGATTCTTCTTCCCTTTCTCCGTATCTTCTTGCAATGAAACGTCCTCTCCTCATTTTCGTTCGCTTCTTTGCTGTTTAGGAGCCGTCGTTTTGCTTCTCATCTGCGGTTGCCGCTCATTTCGTGCTCGGGTTCGTGCCGCCCTGCCGTCAATCAGGTGCATCTATGCTCCATTTATATTCCATAATGATTCGTTCCCACTCCTCAAACAACTAGATCTGCAATTAACAAATGGGGTAACCGTTGTTCAATGGTCCATGCGCACAGATCACCACAGCTTCTGCAACTTTGCTGCTCGCTGTAGTTACCATCCACTGCTCCAACACGTCCGCGGCATTCCTCAACAGGTTCGTGTGCCGTTCTGTTCATTTCCATTTACCAGTGCTTCCTTCAAATGTTGGTTGTTGGGTTCTTACTTTGTGGTTGTGACCTGTCAATTATGATCAAATTCGTGCCTTACTATTAACTGTCACAACTGTGGTCATTATTTTCTATTCTGTGCTGCCGTAGCTTACGTACATTCTTCTATTCGGGACTGGGTCATGCCTACTTTATAAGATAATATAGCGTCATTGTATTCTCCATATACGGTTGCTTTATGTGTATGGTCCCTTTTAGGTCAGTTACATCTTATCTTGAAACGATGATTCCTCCGATGATTTTTATATTAATATACCCTATATTATGTGGTACGCTATCATTATGTGTTTGCCGTTAATTTAGGCTGTTATAGGTGACATGGCTCCTAGGCGGCCACGTCGTAAACCTGAGTCTGCACGTGTGCCTGTACAAAGACGTCGCCGTGTGCACTCACCAAGTAACCATCATGTGGCTGCCGTGTCTATGCATGCCAGCGCCATGGGTTTGTTATTTGGATTTGACCAATACTGCTTCTTTCGTCTTTTCCCTGTTGTGTTTGTTGGTTTCAAATCTTACTCATCTCTTCTTACAAAATGTATGTACTGTGTGGGCCAGGTCGTCTTGGTTTACAACTTCCTAATTGGCCTATCGTCTTGCGTTAGTGACTCCCTTCCTTTTTTTATGGCCCGCCTCACTGTTCCAGCCCTTCATTCCTATTTTGCCTGTATTCATTCTATCGTGCTCTGTTTTGACTACTATAGGCGATCATTTCTGCCCGATAGTAACACGTTCGCAGTCCAAAGTTAATCGAGCCTACAGAATGCAATGTAACAAAACTAAGGCAGCTGCAATCCAAGGTCTTCTGTTCTATAATATTCTATTTCCTTTCCATGTTACCTCGGTGACTCCATTTTAGAACCTGCTCATTTGTTCATCCTATCTTTGGTACTCATCTGTATAGTTCGCTCCTTCATGTGTGTAGATCGTATTTGTCGACCGCCTTTAACGGAACCTATCCTTTCATTTCCTAAAGAATACATTGATATGCTCAAAGGTGCTCCTTCTCCATTTTCCTATTTGTTGCTACCACTGTTGTTGCTGTCAGTTTTCCGTCTTATCTACATATCTCAAGCATATTGACCTTCTTCGCAGCAAGATATCCTGATCGGTCTTTCTATGGTGGTCCTGATTATGTGTGTCCACATTGTTCTACAATTTTTTGGTATCAAGAACGCCTCCAATGTTAGAGTACCCGGCAACGTATGGTGTACAATCTCTGTTGCCGTGGTGGGACTGTCTTTTTGCCTATTCCAAGAGCTGCTCCAGAGCCATTACAGAGTTTAGTTTCATTTAGTGGTGGGCCACATAGGGCAGCGTTCATGCGGCTCCTAAGGCAGTACAACTCTCTCTTTGCTTTCACATCGCTTGGAGTTCACGTTGACAAATCCATTAACACGGGCGATGGACCTTATGTTTTTCGAATAAATGGTGTAGTGCACCATCGAATTGGTTCTCTATTACCTCCACCTGGCAAACGTCCAGAATATGCTCAGCTTTATATCTATGACACGTATAATGAATTGCAGCATAGATTGAATATTTTTGATGCCGATGGCCCTGACCAACCTGATCCACATATTGTGTCGGCTTTACTTGATATGCTCAATGAACATAATCCATTCGTCCAACAATTTAGAATGGCACGTGATAGATTATTATCACCAACTGCACCGGAGGTTGGTCTTAAATTGGCAGGCACGGTTGATAACCATGGGGATCCATATTCGCTTCCTACTGTACCTGAATTAGCTGGACTCCTTATAGGTGATCTATCTGCCAATGTTTGCGAGTTCGATGTAGTTGTTGAGGCGCATTCACATGATTTAAAACACATTTCCCCTACACATCCTGCCTTGATGTCTCTGCAGTATCCGTTACTATTTCCATATGGTGATTCCAGATTCCACACCAATATTAGGTTCAGGGAAGTAGATGGTCCCATTGTTGGCCGTGAGAAAGTGTCTATGATGGAATATTACGCATATCAAATGCATTATCGCTGTGCACAGCCAAATCCTGCACTCTGTTATGGTCGGTTGTCCCAGCAATATCAAGTTAATGCTTTCTCTTGCGTAGAGGCAAGTCGGTTAAGTTATCTTTTCTTTAATCAAGACCTCCTACATTGTGAAACATTTCAAGGCATTGCGGATGCTAGGGGTAAAGGAGCATCCACTGGGAAAGAGGTTGGGATTAAAACAACATTACCTGCATCATACATTGGAAGTAAACGTTACATGCAACAGAATTTTCATGATTGCATGGCCATTTGTTGTACATATGGCCCACCTGATAAGTTCACTACCTTTACTTGCAACTCTAAGTGGCCTGAAATAGGCCAAGCAATCAGATTTGAGCGAGGCCAAAAGGCTTCTGACAGAGGGGATATGGTAGTTCGGGTTTTCCATATGAAACTCCAAGAGCTACTTGAGGACATTAGACAAGGTCGTGTGTTTGGACCTGTTTCGGCAGGTTTGTGCATCATATTCTTATTTCTTATTATGAAAATTTTGCACACACGTGGATGGTCTTCTCCATTCATACTCCCTAACATATATTCTTTCATGATTTAGTTGCACACACAAATGAATTTCAGAAACGTGGACTACCACACTCCCATATTCTTGTGTGGCAATCTGACACGGGACGGGAGCCATCTGTTCAAGAAGTCGATATGCACATTTCGGCTGAATTGCCTGATCCAAATTTAGATCCCCTCGGTTTTTCTTTAGTTCAAGAATTTATGATTCATGGGCCATGCGGTCCTGCAAATCCAAACAGTCCATGTATGAAAGACGGCCGGTGCTCCAAGCGATATCCGAAGCCGTTTAGACCAGAAACAACTTTTGATCAGGATGGGTTTCCATTGTATCGTCGCCGCGATAATGGCTTGACTGTTTGGAAGAATAATGTGCAACTAGATAACCAATGGGTGGTGCCTCATAACCTTTCACTTCTAAAAAAATATCAGGCTCACATAAATGTAGAGTCCTGTAACAAGACATATCTTATCAAATATCTATTTAAATATGTCAACAAGGGTGCTGATCGCGTTAGAGTCCGTCAGTCCACACAATCAGTGCCCGCTTCGTCACACACAGTGTCTAATAATACATCTTCCAGTGAAGAGCAATCATTAGACAACGGTATTGATGAAATTGCTGAGTATATGAAATCTAGATATCTGTCCTGCTGTGAGGCAACATGGAGGCTTCTTGGTTTTGAGATACACGGTAAATTTCCACCAGTAGAGCGATTGGTAGTTCATCTCCCTGGTATGAACTTTGTCACTGTCCGCAAAGAAGATAACCTTGATAATGTCGTCGATGATCCTACATCCCAAATGAGCTCACTCACTGAATGGTTTGTTGCTAACCAAGAATCCTCACGTGGCCATGATCTCACTTACTGCCAATTCCCATGTAGATATACATGGGATGGTACTGCCAAAACATGGACATCCCGAAAGAGAGGTTTCAAATTAGGTAGACTTAGATATGTTCACCCAAGTGCTGGCGAAACATTTTATTTACGTATGCTACTCATGGTTGCTAAAGGGTCAAAATGCTATGAAGATGTTAGGACATATGAGGGAACTGTCTACTCTAGCTTTAGGGAAGCTTGCCAGGCCCGTGGTCTTATAGGAGACGATACGGAATGGTCAGCAGTTTTTGATGAAGCAATTGCATGGGCTACATCGCACCAACTCAGAAATCTATTCATGACTGTATTGATATATTGTGATGTTGGCAATGTTAGAGCCCTCTTTCATAAATACTGGAAGTATATGGCTGATGACATTGCATATCGACTGAAAGCTGCTATTGATATGCCTTCATATGTACCACCAGACACAATACTACAGCCTGCGCTTATGAAAGAACTAAGCAATATGTTCTGCAATAATGGTCTAAGCATAACTGCCTATGATTTACCCCATTCATCAATTGCTTTTGCAGAGGCCAGTAGTAATAGGCTCATTCTAGAGGAATTGTCTTATGACCGATCTCAACTAGCGATTGAATCAGCACGTATGGAAATGTCTTTAAATACAGAACAAAAACATATATATGATCATGTTATCCATGCCGTGTCTAACCGTGAACAGATTGCATATTTTGTTTCTGGCCATGGCGGTACTGGCAAAACATTTCTATGGCGTGCTATTCTAGCAAGACTTAGATCAGAAGACCATATTGTTCTTGCAGTTGCATCTTGTGGGGTTGCATCATTACTTCTGCCTGGGGGTCGTACTGCCCACTCTAGATTTAAAATACCATTAGATATTCATGACACCAGCAACTGTAGGATAGGAAGGGGTACTATGCTTGCTGGCCTACTTACTAGAACCTCGCTGATTATATGGGATGAGGCACCCATGAGTCATAGGTATTGGTTTGAGGCATTAGATCGTTCTCTTCGTGACGTTCTTTCAGTTGAAGAACCTGCAAATGCATCACGTCTATTCGGTGGCAAACCAATTCTATTCGGAGGTGATTTCAGGCAAGTTCTTCCAGTTGTTGAAGGTGGCTCAAGGGCTGATATCATCAAGGCATCCCTCTTAGGTTCTTACCTATGGAAACACGTTATGGTCATGCGTTTATCTATAAATATGAGACTCACTAACCCTGACTTGCCACCTGATGAGAGAATGCAAATGGACAAATTTGCTAATTGGGTGCTTCAAATTGGTGAGGCACGTATCCCTACAGTTCCACGAAACGGTGAGATAGACAACACATGGATCCAGATACCTCCACAATTCGTTCTTACCCCCAATGGACCAAAAATACCTGCCATTGCATCTGCCATCTATGATGACTTTCATCTGTTCTACAAAGATGTCACTTATCTTGCCCAGAGATGTATAGTTTGCCCACTTAATACTATTGTTGATGAGGTAAATGATCTAATGACGACAAAAGTTCCAGGATGTGTACATGAGTACCTCAGCTCCGACTCAATTGCAAATGGCACAGAACAACCCTCTGATTTTAACATGTTATACCCACCTGAATTCCTAAATTCTATCTCTCTCAACAATTTCTCACAGCATAAGCTGCGTTTGAAAGTCGGAATGCCTGTAGTTGTACTTAGGAACCTCAACCAATCTATTGGTGTTTGCAATGGAACACGGATACTGCTAGAGCGTCTCGATGATCATGTATTGGAAGGCAGAATAATGACTGGAAACCACATTGGTGATATGGTTTGCATACCACGTATTGTTCTGAATGGGAAAAGCCCCAAATGGCCATTTATATTACAGCGTAGGCAATTTCCTATTAGAGTTTGCTATGCTATGACTATAAATAAATGCCAAGGTCAAACACTAGGCAAAGTTGGTGTGTATTATCTTCGTGAACCAGTTTTTACACATGGGCAGCTTTATGTCGCCATATCAAGGGTTAGCTCACCGCATGGTCTGAAAATGCTTATTGAAGATGAAGACGGCGAACCAGTGTCAACAACTAGGAATATTGTATATGAGGAGATTCTTGAATTTGTATAGTTATCTATTTCATGCACAATTGTATATATTCAAAAATTCCTATTATGCATCTTCATTTGTAAATGTAAATATATTGATTACGTCATGTAAATATGTATTGCTTATATACAACCTCTGTTTATTATGTATACCTATGAATGCATGGTGCATACCCAGTAATTCCATGTTGCACCACATACATAATAACACACCTAAAGGTAGCCAGCTAATATTTCTTACCATTACCCTGTACTATGCAGCACATATGGACTACACTCTGCTAAAGCATGTGGACTCAAGCTCCCAGCAATGGACAGTGCGTGCAAGAGTCGTACGATTCTCCAAATATATCAGCCCTGATGAGCCAAACAAGATTCGCCGGTTGGACCTGATTCTCCTTGATGAAGAGGTAATTCTTGATATCAAATAAAAGGTTTGTTCATAATACTAATGTATACCAAAGAAATTCAGACACAAATATATTTTCCCAAATGTGTAGGGCACTGCAATGGATGGGCAGATTCCAGAAATCTGGATTTCCCAGTTCTTGCCCAACCTAACAGAGGGATCAGTTTATTATATCAAGTATTTCCAAGTGCGTAACGGCCGTGACCTATACAGGCCTGTGGATCATCCTTACTTGATGCGGTTTACTGCACACACGAAGCTACATGAGATAAAACCAGTACCAGCTCAATTTCCAGAGTATGCATACAGTCTGGCTACATTTGAGGTGCTGGACACAAGAGTGAATGAAATCAAATATTGCTCAGGTACACCGCATTGTTAACAATTCTACATCCATTCCAATGACATCTTATTTATTAGTATATGTCATCATCTCTTCCAACTTAATTGAAACAAATATTATTCACAGATGCCATTGGTGTCCTCAAAGGTTGCTCACACGTGAAACTACAGAACACAGCAAAAGGAACTAGACCTCTCCGAAACGTTGAAATCATGAATGAAAACAGGTAAATACAATCACATATTATATATGCCTACTGATGAAATTAGGCTAATCATATTTATTAGGTCATCTAAATATTTATATTTGGATTCAGTCAAACTGCCATGGTAGCGCTATGGAGCAATCATGCCCATGAGTTTGATGCCGAGAAATATATAGAAATGTCAGCCAAAGGACCAGTCGTTGTACTCTTTGTCGATGTTACCTGTCGGCGCTTCGACGGTAATACATCGCCTAATATAAAGATTCCCAATATACACTTGCTGGAACTATAGTAATACTTAAGTCAGAATCCTTTTTTTAGGAAAATTATCTCTACAAGGCTCAACTCTTTGTCGATGGTACGTGAATCCTGAGATTCCAGAGGCCATAGCTCTGCAGAACAGGTAATTAACATTAGTTCTACCACAGTATCCTTTTATGTAATATACATGCTTAGAGTGCATTTGAAAATAAATAAGTCTCAGCATTACTATAGCATTTTTCATGCATGCCAGTCAATATGATTATTTCACCATTGAATTACACCTTATTAAGATAATAAACACACGCAATTCTGCTTTGGCCGAACCGCACCGGCAACATGGTATGGGCCTACCGCGACTCAGGCAACACCAGAGAGAATTAGTATCCAAGAACTTGGCAAATTTACCAATCCACATACTATCTATGTAAGGGAAACCATTACCTCTCCAAATATAAAAAACAACTATTATTTTCTCCTACTACTGCAACTATTTGCCCACTTACTTTTTGGTGTCCCTCTATAGTCTAACAGATACATCATTGATGCCAAACTTATCAAAGCTGTACCTGATCAAGCATGGTGGTATCTAGCCTGCAAGAAATGCAACAAAAAAACTGAGATAGTTGATGGTGCATATAAATGTAAGACCTACAAATGCACAGGAGCTGATGGTGGACCAAGGTAAAACATAAATCAATTTCACAAACATCTACACTGGATATATTAATATAAGTCTCTATCCATAGATATAGCCTGGCAATGCTAGCTCAGGACCCTGTTGAACCTGGGGATGGACAAGAACCAGTATCCATACAGTTGGTGTTCTTTGGCCCAATTGCTGAGGAAATCATTGGTACCCCTGTGGAAGCCCTTATTTCAACTCATGGAAATCAGACAACTTTTCTCCCAGCAAGGATAACTAACCTTTATGGTCGACAGTTTGAGCTACGCATAAGTGTGTCACCTAGATCTCTTCAAAGGCAAGATATCTCCTACCAGGTTGACACAATTGTAGGGGTGACTAAGCAAACACTTGAGCCACCCAGAGCTACTATACTAAGTAAGTTGTATTACCACAATTATGTTACAAATATACTGTAATTCTGAATACAAGAAATAAATTCCACCGTAATACTAATAAAAATGTCTGTTACAGGCTTGCAGCAGGAAACAAGGACTGATCACCCAGCATCACAGCAACCACAGGCCGTGAACGCCACAGCAACTCAGGTCATTGCTTCTTCATCAGAACAGCCACCAACTACAGCTACAGAGGTATACGTCTGTATACATATAGGCATACATACATTGAATAATATTTGAACCTTCCCATGACATAACCCATGTCATACATTACTTTTTATTCATTTTAAGGAACTGCCCGGCGCAAGCACAGGAGATAAATCTGTAACTGACCTTAATCCTCCAGCAATCCAATCTCCTGCACAGGTCTGAACAATAATACATAAACTCCTTGCACTCTATGATGTACTCCTTGCAAATTTAACTCCGTGACATAACCCATGACATACATTACTTTTTATTCATTTTAAGGAACTGCCCGGCACAGGCACAGGAGATACAGCTGTGACTGAACTTAATCCTCCAGCAACCCAATCTCCTGCACAGGTCTGAACAATAACATAAACTCCTTGCACTCTATGATGCAGTCCTTGCAAATTTAACTCCGCACAAAAAAGGGCAACCTTATCAATGAAAATCTGTTCAATCATGCAGCACACACCTGCACCTTCCTTAGGCACAACTGAGTTGCCAGCACCACAGACTACACCACCAACACAGGTACGAATCATATGTTATATATAAATAGCCCCATGTTATGAGTAAAACCGAACAGGAAAGGTGTCCCATTAAATAATATACTCACTAAAACGCAATATCTACATTCCAGAAGCTACAGGAGGAGCACCAGAAACAGAAGGCAAAGAAACGGCAGACCGCTGAGCCCAACGACTCAAACTCTACAGTTTCAGCCAGGTTTAATATGTGCTATCCTAAAAAATATCGATATGTATTTCACATCTATCAATACATTTCTCATATTTCATATACATATATTAATAGTCCAAAAAAAAAATCTTTTATATTCCCAGGAAACGGCTTCGTTTGGATGGTTAAAACATGAACAAGAGCCGGCGGTGCAAGTACAGCAACTAGGCCTTTCCAGAGACTTACACTGCAACATGCCCTGCAACAATGACGTCTGAACTTTCAATAATTTCAAGCTATATGTAATATAATTATAATTTATGCTATGTAAGACAAATTCTCATCACTGCTCGCCGCAAATTGCCAGAAACAAATGTCCAGGCAAAGACTTATTTGTCGGTTCAACAATTGCCCATTCCTATGTATTAATCCTGCCATGTATAACACCAGTACTGATGGATGAACATAAATATTATGTGTGCTATGTATTGATTTTAAGCTCGATTCTGTATATTGTCATCGCAAACACACGTGAGAGGGCTTCTTTTATATCGGATTGTTATACAATGAACTATACGACACTATATTTCCAGCTCTCCAATATTTCAATATAAATTACTTTCTTTTGATATACACACTGTTGTAATATCCTACAAGAAAGGCAAAAGTATATTGGACCTATAAACCATAAACGACCAGAGCAAGATCTATGTTACCCTATATCTTCCAGGCCATTCCACCAGATCGACACTAAAGCTACAAAGTGCCATCTACATCTGACACTACACATATATAGCGACATATGCATTCATGATCAGGCATATATACCATACTTTTTTAAACCTGTTTACATTTCAAGATCATCCATTCCTACATGCAGTACCAGCTGTCTCTACTTCCTTGAAAATTAAATACTCACTCCATTGAATCAGGCAAGGTAAAAGGCATCATTTATCCAGTTAATATGTACATAGAAACAGAGCACATACCCATTCCAGCCCTCATTCAACTTCAAGACCCTTAACCTGTACTATATATAACTCAACAAAAACACAGACAACAATGCTTATAGATTTCCAAACCTTCTTAGATATAGCCACACCGGTAGCATGGCATTGCATTCATACCCATGTCCATATTACAACCATGACCATTGCAAATTAATTTACAATAGGAACACCATGTTCCACAAGTCTTGCAGTGCATATAGACACTAGATTCAGGACACTGAATCAAGACTAACTACGCCAAAGAACCGAGCAAACCTAGCCCAGCACCGGCAGCACCAGCACGCAATGAGCAAGAGGAGCACCATGCTCCCCAAATGCCTCCATTACGCCAAGCTCCTGATCCATACAGCCATGGCCTGACTTTGCTAAACAACTACCACTACAGATAACCTGATTCTGAAAGTAGTAGTTGCACCTAGCTGCTGACCCGTACAGGCATAACTATAGAACTCCAAATCAGCATCACATTGCTCGACCTGGAACTTCCAAAAGACATGGCTGATCCAACTTATATAACCATAGCATGGGTAAACGAGCCATTCACCCAGGGCAAAAGAATGTCCTTCCACTGGCCGCAGCTACCACCAGCGACCATCTCATGCATTGTTCACCATCAAACCTGCAACAAACTTAGTTACTACCATGTGGAAGTGTAACCCAACCAACAAAAAAGCTACACAGCAAACGGCATTTAACAAAAACAAGTTAATAAAATTAAACCACACCATGTCAGGTGGAGCAGCAAGCATAGCTGCTGCATTGGCAACAAGAGAGGACAGCTCACAGACCAACTGTTCCATGCGAGTGCTAGGAGCATGACCCACAGGCACAGCATCTGCATACTTCTTGAGCACATTCTGAGCATCTGTCAGCACATTCTTAAAGCAGGCCCTTAGATTTTCTTCTTTCTCCTTCACAGCAATGATCTTCTCAGAGTACACAGTCACTGTCTCATCCATTGCTGCCAACTTGCCCTGCAGTTCCTCCAGGTTATCATAATTCATGTCCACCACCTTCACACAGCACTCCTTGATGAGCCAGGAAACAGCACGGCTACAAACATCTTCAATGGCATCCACTCGAAGCATGAATTCAGCACTGTAAAACTTCTCCCGGCCCCTCAAACCCCCAGTCTCCGACGGTGGCACGTCAATGTCCAACCAAGCCATCTGCATGCCACTGTCATGAACAGTGATGCCAAAACCATGGACCTGCAGATCTAAAGTATGAGCAATCTCCCTCAGAACGACATGCCTGGACAGATGCACACGCCACTCTGCCTGCAGCACCCATTACAACACATAAGCAAAAGGAGTTGCGGAGCAAGGAAAACCAACCAAATCACATGCAAATCGCCTACTATACAATAAATACGATCACTACAACTCAGATCCGTGACCAAAAAAATATATTACCTCTGGGACAAACACGTAGTCATCATCCTCATAGCGTCCACGTATCTCATCAAACCCCTCATCCAACAAAGCACCAGTCAAAGCAGACCAATCAAATGCAGCAACATCTGAGGGGGACGCCTCATAAAAGCGACATGCTGTCCAATTCCACGCTGACGGCGACCCCATGACGCGGCCCTCAGTGACGCTGGTCCCCGATCCAAACTACGTACCGCAAAAGCACAATGACACAAACGTCGATCTGAACACCAATGACACGGACGCAACGGCACCGCACACCACAAATGCTTACCTGACGGAGCAACTTGCGTGGTCTCCCACCTAGGTGCAGCTCTGCACTCCGCTTCCTGCCGACCATCCCCACCACACAGCAATCACCCAGATCTACCAACCGAGACTAGGAACAGCGACTCCACACCAACAGTGAAGAGATAAGGGTGAAAGTAACTGCATTTGGTTCATATATAAAACGGGAAAATGATTGACGACACCGCTAGGTCCACGGCCGCACAGTTCCGGTCAACAAAAAAAAAACCCTAATCAACCGTGACCACATAAAATAGAAACACATCAAAAAATACATAAATGCCCGAAAAAAATTACAGCCACATCCTTCAGCGTATAGAACCAGTTTTACAATACACTACCGTATACGATCTGGGCCACAAAAGAAGCAACAAAAGCCCACGCAAATAGCAATGTATATAGGGCCCAATCCAGCTTTCAAAGGCCGCGACCACGGACAGTAGGCCCAAAATAAAATCCGCAGCTCCCGCCGGCTCTACAGGCGCGAAAATATCTTGCGCGCGCGGCGAAGCGCGCGTGATCTCCTAGTAACTTAGAAACATTGAAGACAACAGAAGTTGTGTATAAGTTATGTATATAAGTTAGACGTATAAGTTATAGAGTGGAAGTTATGTGTCTGAATTTGTAACTTTATTTTTATTTTGCTAAAAATAAAAAAAAAACTTTCCATAAAAGGAAAGTTGCGGAATTTTTTTTTTGCCAGAAATGGAAAATCGAGGGCTGTCTGAAACGTTCGCTCATTTTCGTTTGGGTGAACGTTCGCTGAATAGTCTCACCCGTCGTGACATGAGAAGAGTTTTTTTTTTTTAATAAAACTGCAAATAGTAGGGGGCCTTTGTTTATAATTTCTCCTCGGGCCTCAGATTCTTCCGCTGGGCTCCTCGGCTTTGGGCCATCTGGACTGGACTTGCACGGTTGCGTTAACTTTCAGGTGTGTAAGGATCATCAGTGGTGCAAATGTACAATTGCTTACAGTTTCTCAGTAACAGCCTTGTCCCCTCCCCTGGTACAACAAAGCCGACCCTGTGTTTCTGAATCGTGTGGTTTATCAGCCGTTTTAACATCATTTTCATATCAGATTAACCGTTTTGATTTATCAGCCGACAAGTCCCACCGAACAAGGTGGCAAGCATCAACCAGATTCATCCTCATCATCAGACACCAGTTTGCTTTTTTACTACTACTACTATTTTGCGGCTACGACGACCAGTCACTAATTCCCATCAGACGTGCGCGCGTGCACAGCTCATCTAGCCTCGTGTCCTCACGATGGTGATCGTGCCTCTGCCCGCGGTGCGGAGCCTGGTGAAGCCGGCCACCGTCTTGCCCGACGGCGCCGGCCGGTTGCCACCCGACACGCGCGGGGCGCACGCGAACTCCCCACGGGGTGCCGCACGGGGCGAGCAGGCGGCGTGAGGAGCCGCCGGTTGATGTCGGCGAGCGTCACGCTGCCGTCCGCGCCGCCGGGCTTCACCACGGCGAACGGGTACGCCGCCACCGTCGTCCCGGCACCGCCGGCGGTGGAGCACGTCGGCGCCTTGTGCCTGCTCCTCTTGCTGCTCTCGCCACCTTCTGCTCCTTCCTCTGCGTGCAGAGAGACAAGAGCAGTGAGACTGTTGCTGCGGTCTAGTGTGACAGCAGGAGATCGGGATAGGACGAGTGGACGACCGTACCTTCCGGCTCCGGCGCCGAGCGCTTGGACGACGAGCTGTTGGCACGAGTGGTTTGGTGCTGCTGCTGGGCGCCACCAGTGTCACTGGTCCGTGGGTCCACGTTGCAGTGTGATGTCGACGATGCCGAACGCTCTGCTTGTGGCGGCGCCGGAGTCTTGTCTGTGTCAGGGGATGTCAGCACCGTCGGCAGAATGGAGCTCAGATCGGAATGGCCATCATCTGCAAAATGCCCTGAATTTCAACTGCCTAAGTGATGGAAGAGGGCCATCTAAACGTGTAGATCGTGATACAAAAAAAAGCTAAGCCAGGCGCATAATGCACAGATGATGGGTTAGGAAATGTGCTGCTAATCTCGAGTGGGACCGGGCATAAATTTCACAAGCACCGTGATTATTTAATGGAGGAAGCCATCAAAGTCATCAAAGTTTGTCCTAGTGGTTTGGAACCGTACTACAATCATGAAATCAATGACAGTTTATAGTACCAAAGTCCTTGGAGACAGAAAAAAAAACAAAGGAAACAGCAGTGTAAAGCCAAAGAAAGCACTTCTGAAGCTCAGACTCGAGAGCAAATCAGATTGTAAACTCCTACATTGGGAAGAACTCTTACATTGGAAAGAGGTGGCACTCGCTTCCTTCGGAGCGCTGCAGGAACTGAATCCCACGGCGTGCTCCTTCTCCGAGTCCCACATACTCTGAAGACGTCAAGACTCAAGAGTTCAGTGAGAGAATGCAAGCACAAGATTTGCATGCTAAGCTTGAATTAACATAGATCAATTCAAGCCTGCACTCACCATGAGCAGTTCATCCAGCTCCCCGGGCATCGCCGTCGCGTCCTTCTGCATCGCCCAGCCGGTGGCCGCTGCTGTTGACGCCTCGGACACCGGAGACTCCATGCCTATCACACATGAGTTACCGCTATGGACCCAAGATGCATGCAGGGAATGACATGCAAACTTGCAAAGTAGAAGACCTACATTTGGGGATGAAGAGCTCAATCTCTCGCGCATGGGCATGGGAATCAGAATCGCCGGCACCAGCTCCCATTGCTCCTAGACCAAAGTAGAAGAGCTGTGGATCCCATCCAAGAAGGAAGCTGTTGTTGCTGCTGATGGTGGTGCTGGCGTCGTCAAGCTGCATGCCATGGTGTCCAAAGGCCACCACGCCTGCCTCCCGGCGTGCAGAGCGCTTTCCTGGACTGTCTGACCTGTCTCCATGGACATGGAGTAGCAGTGGTGGATGGACTGTGGGGGGAAGAGAAACTGGGAGTCTGAAACTGAAGGTGCGTAGCTAGAGAGGAGAGGGTCTGCCATGCGTGCTTAAATAGCTGGGCTTTTGTGAGGCCTAAAGGTGAAAAGGGGTGCTGTGTCTCAGTGTCTATGGTGCGTGCTCTGTTCAGGCTGCAGTGTTGCGTGTTGATAGAGCACGGCACGGTAGTCAGGGACGAGGAAAAGAAGGGTTGGAAATTTTGCAGAGGGCAAAGGGGGCAACGAGCCAACGAAAGTGGCTTTTGCTTGCTGTGACTCTTCGACCTTGTACTCTTTTTTTAACGCAAACCTTGTACTCCTTTTCACTAAAATGGTCAGGACTCAGGCTCAGGCGTATATATCCTAAAAGCACATCGTCCGCGGAATTGTGAATAATCCTCCAAAAAAAAACTTACTTCTTAGATGTTCTAAAATTTCAAAATCCATATTTCGTATAGGGCCACGAAAACTCAAGTATGTAAATTCCAAATATCAAATTTGACTTCATTCATAAAACCAATGAATAAGTGTCCTATGGGAAACACATGCAGATAGAACCAAGAATTTGCATGTTATTGCCTGCCTTTGTTTCAAATAATTGTCAATCTAGCTTTAACACAAGTCAAATATTTCTATCTTTATAATTATCAATTCTTCTAAATTCATAGGGTTTAACAACATTAGAATTATGCATTGTTAAATTGTATCTGGTGAATCTAAAAGCGTAATGACAAGCTATATGGGTTTCTCATAGAGAGAATTACTTGACTTTAGCTAAAATAAGAATAACAACTAAAATGAAGCAGGCAGAGTATCATAGCTTGGACTGCCATAGCCATGTCAACTAAGCGACTATGAACCACCTTTTACCATCAATTTATAGTGTCATCCTTAGATCTATGTTGGAACAAGGAATGCTCCGACGGCAGAACAAGGCCGACTTGGCCGGTCAAAGCCTACATGCTAGAAGGTCTAACCTTCGCCAAGCCGAGGCCGATGCCATAATTATGCCTTTTGGGAACTGAGCCAAGTGATGTCTTCCTTATCTGGCTTTGGGTCCCCCTTATGTTTTCTTGTTTATAAATGCCCTCTACCTTTCTGAGAATATGCCAGAATATTCCAAGCCACTTAATATACATCATTACAAGGGACAAATGGACTTCTTCATACACAATAACTTTTCTAAATGGGCCCTTGTTGAGCCTTTTGGCTCGGCTTGTTTTGCTGTTGGATCCATATTAGAGGTCCTTGATCAGTGCCTTCGGCGTGTCTTCGGAGACCTTCGAAGGAGGTATCTTCAAGGATTCCCTAAAGCTGTGTTGCTTTATGGCCCCAAAGTTTTGCTCGAAGGCTTCGTCGTAGCCTTTGGGCTCAAAATACGTTACAATCGAATAGGGAGATTTTTAGGTGGGGCTAAATTAGTGAAAGAGGTTATTTCCAGCATAAATTTGAGCCATCAACCCCTCCTATTGTCTATATTTACTGCTGAAATTCTAAGAGATCTACGGTAGAACACCATGTGTCTGGCAATGGTAGGGGGCTGGAGCCCCCGCCACCCCACCACTGTCTCCATGCATGCCACCGAAGGCCTTCGTTGTCTTCTCTCGACTCCCGCCTTTTATCAAAGGCTTAGTTGGTTAACCTTTGCCGAAGGCCCATAAGACCTTGGGCTCTAGTTCCTAGCATCGCCCTCCAAGAGCCTTTGTGGGACATCCATCGGAGGCCTTCGCTAAGGTACCTGCATCCATGGAGCTTGCATTGTAGGAGGATAGAAATGGTTAGTGATCTTCACGAGGCTTCACTCCCAATAGTTCCCCTTTGAGGGTGAGGTTTGACGTAGACGAGCCTGATCCTTGAATTATGCTGTCCACCTTACCTTGGCCCAAGCTTTCACTTCCTTCATTCTCGTTTTGTGTCAGGGCTGTTTCTTGTTCACTTTTGATATGTGGGCTTCTCTTTAGTCCTCCCGAGGTGCTGCCGTTGAAACTAATAGGGTAGGTTTGACCAACGTTTATGTTACTATATAAGGGGACGGGGGGAGGGTGTAAGTCAGAGGGACCCCTGGTCGTTCATGTTCACCACTATAATTTTTGCTTAGCTCTTGCTTAGGCCTTCGTTTCCTCTTTGCAACTATGGCTTTCTTCGGAGGTGCGGTCCTTGGACGAAGGTTAGCACTGATAGTAGCAGTTGGCTTAGGGCATTTGAAGTGTCTATGATGGCTAGCACAAAAGCTCATGTGTTTTTGAAAGAGAATCTTAGCATCAAGGCCTATACTCTGAATCATTCTACCAGAGAGGTTGCAGCGAAAACTATAGTAGTTGTAGTCAGTATTATACCCACTATCCTTGCCGTCTCTATCAATGCACCCTCAACATTTCCTCCCTCACCCTGTGCGCTCATGCCTCCTTTCAGTCTGATCATACCTCACACTCGGGCTTAAAAATTTTGTGGCATGGAGAGGTTGATCTCAAGCGATCATGCTTTGTGACCACTCTAATAGACGCATAGACCAATTTGTTATCTTAAGTGATATAGGAAACTAACATTATGAAAAGTACAATGTATTGTAGTGTTGTTTCCATATATCTATACAACACTATATAAAGTAACGTGGGAGTAGTCTTAGCCTCTCGTGCCTGCCACTAAATGTAAAAGAGGTGTCAATAGGGTGATCCTCTCTCACCTCTCCTCTTTGTACTAGCTGTGGATCTGTTTTAGACTGTGGTTAACAAAGCTTACTAAGATAATGTGCTTCAACCTCCTTTTCCTTAGGCTGCTAATACCCTCTTCCCCATAGTTTAATATGCAGATGATACCCTTCTTGTTATAAAAGTTGAGGAATCCCAACTCATTTCCTTGAAAGATATGCTGCAAACATTTTTTTGATTTTATAGGGTTAAGAGTCAATTATGGGAAATCTTGCCTGCTGCCCATCAATGTTGCTAATGAGAAAGTAATTCACCTTGCTGAGGTTTTTGAATGTATGGTGGGTCAATTCCCACTAACTTATTTGGGGCTCTCCATGGGAACAACTAAACCCCAAGTAAAGGATTATGCACCCTTGCTTTGTAGAATTGAAAGGAGGCTCTCTGCTAGTTTCTAGTTCCTCTCTTATGCTAGAAGGCTCCAGCTTGTCAATTCAGTTGTCTCCTCTCTTCCTACTTATTATCTTTATTCCCTGAAGCTTCTAGTTTTGGTTATTGAGGCCATTGCCAAATACTAAAAGACTGTCTCTAGAGAGGATGTGACTTTAAGAAGAAAAGCTACGACTTAGCTGCCTGGCAGATGGTGTTGAAACCTAAGGATAAAAGAGGGCTTGGTGTTGTTAACCTCTCAGTACAAAATGAAGCTCTTCTTCTTAAACAGCTAGATAAATTCTTCGATAAAAAAGATATTTAATGGGTTCACCTTCTGTGACAAAGGTATTATAGGGATGGCGTTCCTCACTTGAGAAAAGAAAAAGGATCATTCGGCGGAAAGATATTCTTTAGGCTTCGTAAAAAGTACAGAAGTATTGCTACTTGTTTTTCTAGGTGATACTATTAGCTTCTGGGATGACCTTATTCTTGGAAATGTATTATCGCTTAAGTATCCTGCCCTTTATGGTTATGCCAAGGAGTTGATCATCTCGGTCCGTAAGGTTGTCACTACTCAAAACTTGGTTGATCTTTTTTATATACCAATGTTCAGGCAGGCCTTCAATGAGATGTAGCTTTTAACTGATGACATTGCTACCCTGATGTTGTCTCTTTCTCGATAGCAAGGACCAATGGACCTTTATTTGGGGTAACACCATGTTCTCTACTAGCGTGTACTACCATCACCATTTTGTTTGGCATTGCTACACCTGTGCCCATTCGTTGGATCTAGAAATCCAAGTGCACTCTAAGTGTCAAGTTCTTTGCCTAGCTCATGCTTAATGATAGACTCAACACTCGCAACATTATTAGGAGGAGAAAAAGAAGTTCTTGCAGGAGGGATATAATTGTGTTCTCTGCCCGAACAATGTTGAAAAAACTCTCGAGCATTTATTCTTTGATTGTCCTAGCTGCTGCTTGTAGATGGCTTGCCCTCGGTTTCACCTGGAAAGATGTAGTCAATCTATTCTAGAAAATTATCTTGGCAAAAGAGGCTTTTCCATTTGCCTTCTTCATGGAAATTTTTATGATTGCTGCCCACTATATTTGGAAGGAACATTTTTTTTTCGGTAAAATTCCCAGTCTGAATTCTTGGAAGGCTGCTTTTAAGAATTAAGTTATCCTTCATCTTTACAGGATCAAGCCCTCTCTTCATGCTTCTGTTTCTACTTGGCTTAACAGCTTGTAATCTTTCTTTCAATTTGTTTCCTAGTTTCTTAGCTTTCTGTTTGCTAGTTTTTAGCTCAGTCTAGGTTAGTTAGGTGGTGTTATTTTTTCTCTTTCTCTCATGTTTTCTTTTCCTTTCTTTGTGTGGGTTTGGGCTGGTGCTGCGGTCACCCTCTAGGTGGCTTCTCTCACCCTCCTTTTTTGGTAATTTTGGTGGTTTGTTCCCTTTTAGTGCTGGGGGTCTTTTGCCCCACGGTTTTTGTTCAAAAAAAAATATAGGCGGGATAAACCAAATCTTTTTTAAAACAGCCAAAATGTAGGCCTGATAGCCAAATCTTTAAAAAAAAACCATAATGTAGGACACATCGAAGGCCAAACATTTTAAAATTTTATCATCAATTAGTCAAAATATAATAGTAATACATAATGTATTGTTTGGACAAATTAATCATCAACCAATACACCCTGATAACTTTCTCAAATCACAATACGGCTTATAAAAGAACAGTGGGAGTAAAAAAAAAATTTAATTCGATGCTTCTTATGTGTTACTCCCTCCGTTCCAAATTATAAGTCATTCCAATAATCTTGAAGAGTCAAACTTTTTAAGTTTGATCAAAATTATAGAGAGAAATACAAAGATTTATGATATCAAATAAATATATTATAAAAATATAACTAATGAAGAATTTAATGATACTTAGTTGATACCATAAATATTATTATCTTATTATATAAATTTGGTCAAAGTTAAAAAATTTTTGACTCTCCAAGATTCTTATAATGACTTATAATTTAGGATGGAGGCAGTATATATTACCTCTCAAAATATTTTTGGTGTTGTTGGCTCAAAGACCACAACGGTAAAACAGTGGATTTTCCCTTATCAGTGTGTATGACTATATATGTCTGTATGTACGCTTTTTTCATGTGGGAGACCGAATTATTGCTACCAGGCCGTGCATCATGCAGCAATGTGAGACAAACGTAAGGAAAAGAGGCACCACGCAACTCAAATGGGGCCATGATCAGATCAATATTTTGGAGCACTCGTCGAACAAAACAAAATAAAACCAAGACAAATACAGAGCGCTGGGGTCAAGGGAACCAAGTTTTCCACGTCATAATTCGTTAACAGTGTCAGAATTGCTCATATGCCGCGCGCTGTACACGCTACACACGCTCATCATGTCATGTCTTTGAAAGAGAACGCACTACTGCATGA
This sequence comes from Chrysopogon serrulatus, assembly GCA_015844335.1. Taxonomy (NCBI): domain Eukaryota; kingdom Viridiplantae; phylum Streptophyta; class Magnoliopsida; order Poales; family Poaceae; genus Chrysopogon; species Chrysopogon serrulatus. The sequence goes on along the minus strand of JADLZL010006045.1, from coordinate 15,054 downwards.
CATGCATATGTATGTACAGTAGTATATGGTATACGACACGCTGCTGGATCGTACTGATTTGTATTTGGAGTTGAACTCACCATGGTGATTTCAAATATTCTTCTGAATTTTGCTGTACGTGTTCCAGATGGGCCAGGGAAAGTAGGTGTTGCTTTGGAGTATCCAATTATACCCTAGCTTTTGCATATACTAAAAGACTGTAACTTGGTCATAAACGGCAACAAATAAATCAATTTTATTTTACGCGGTAGGTGGTATTGAGAGAACTCGTATTACACTGCTGCCCCTTGCAGGTGGACCCTGCAATACCTTGAGCTATGCTAGCTATAGGTGGCACAAATCCGCACATGCTTTGCGGCGATACGTGAAAAGAAGCGTCTGGCAAAAAACACACAGGATACGACCTGCATGCTGGTACCGCTCTCTCTGCACACTGATGTAGTGATGTGCGCGAGCTTTAGCCGCTTTTGCACTGGTCAATGCAATCCTAGTTCCACGAAGATCCAAGCGGTGGCATGTCTCCAGCCTTTGTCATCATGGCACCATTTCGAACCGTGGAGAGAGATCAGAATCGACCTTGCTCCCATAGCCCCATGTGTCATTAATTAGCTAATGCTTCTTTGATTTGGACTGGATGATGCAATTTGTGTAAAGACACACTGGATCCTCATAGATCAGAGGAGATGGCTATAGATTGTTAACGAATAGGCGGTCACGTCCTGAGCTATTGAATGGCACGGCCTACATACCACTGGAAGAACAATGTCATTGGCAGATCTTGAGATTGAAGAGACACGATAGACGTCTCATTGTTGAATGACATGATTGTTAGGTCTCGAGATTGATGAAAATCAGCACGTGTCTTACCATGGAATGTCATTGTCGTCAAAGGGTATGACCTAAACCACCGGAAGTCTCGCTTCGAAAGGTATGGCCTGCCATTGAAAGAATTAAATCCTGGCATATATATCGAGCAAAAATACGAGCGTCCATGTCAATTCAAAGGCTTGAACTTAGATAAATAGGTTCTACTACGAACAATCCAACCAGTTGAGCTACACTCAGTTCGTTATAGCTAAATCTATCATGTCCTCTGTACACATAAACCACAAATCCAATCACAAAACATATATCTATAGACAAATCTGATCACAAATGATCAGTGAATCACGAACCACGAATGGCGAGCTGCATCAATGGCATGATCCATGGACGAGAAAAATCTATGTGAACTAGGTGGGAACCCCGCGCTTTGCGCGGGCAGGGGAGAAAGGCAGGGAAAAAAAGTTGTAAATGCTGTGAACAGTAACGGATGGGGCTGTTTACAGCGGGAGGTACTGTGCATGGAACCCGTCACTGTTTATGTTACTGTTTATAACGGGTTACAGGTAGTACTGTTCGTCGCGGGTGGCACTGTTCATGGGAACAGTTATTGTTCACCAAACAATGACCGACGACGTGGCAGAACGGGCGATCGGAGACGTGGCTCAACGTGGAAGCCGAAAATGGTATATGATTATAAGTGTAGATATGGTAGATGTGAGACGTCTCGGGAATCATTGGTACGCACCGGAATGGAATCTGTCTGAATGCGATCAAGTGAACCGCGAGTAGCCCTACAAGCCAACTTCGAGCAATCTCATCTACAAAGATACTTTGTTCCTGGTGAAATACTATTCATGAATAGTAACGGGTACCCATTCAAGACTCATTTGCACTGTTCATCGACAGTAAACCCGGTACTGTTCACCGTCACTGTTCATCCGAGACCCGTTACTGTTTACTATACAGTCGCCCTTTTTTTTTTTTTTTTTTTTTTTTTTGTCCCAACCCCCTTCTTCAGCACGGGGTTCCCTGCTAGTGATTTCCAATGTTGGCATTTATTTAACAGTAGGTTGTCCATCCTTCTCTTCGAGCGTGCTGCGTGCGTCATGATTTTTGTAGTTTGCCGTTTTTTTTAGTGGAAAGTTCGCCGCTTTGAATGGCCAAGCTATTCAGGCCTTGCAGTTGCAGCCCAGTATACCACCACCCATAGCCCATATCGTGTCCATAGGCTTTGTCCACACGACTCACAAAGGAATATCTACTCCGAGAAGGTTTAGGGTACGGACCCGTTCGAGCAAACCCTGAGGCCCATTTTGCAAAATAGCACCCAAGTTTCGGCCCATCTAACAAAACTCGGAGGCCCCATCCAACAAAACTGAAGATTATGCTTGATGCAGTTCACGAACAATTGGGCCGGTGCTCCTCCATTTGTTGGGCCGGCGCCCCCATCGCAACTGCACAGGGATTTTGAATTCAGCGTAGCATGTTTTTTTATATGTGTATATGCGTTTCCAAAAAAAAAAAAGCGAAACCATATATATAAATGAAATGAATGAAATAAAAACAAACAGAACGAGCAGGTCGGCAGAGCCAAAGTGCACGCACGTACGCAGTGGCACACTGTTGCCGAATGTGCAGGTCTCCGATCGACAGGAGAAGGACGCGAGGGCGGGGTGTCTTTCTCGCCCTTTTGTCCCGAGGCCACGACCGCGATCAGCCTGTCAACCACGCCGCACGAAGATCCTAAAGCCGGCCGGCCGGCGGCGAGGTGCCCGGTCGTCGTCGGTCGAGCGGTCACATGGCATGTTTCGATTCTGCTGGGGCACATCACATCAGCAGGCTAATCAATCTCTCCATGATCGATCAACCCCAGCAGCTCGATCTCTCACGCAATGCAATGCCGAGGTCCCGTCCTCATCAGTCATCACATGTGTTCCTCTCCACACCTAGCTACAGGGGCCGGCCTGCCGGATTCCATCCACCTGCAGCTGGGACTGGGTCTGGGACTGGCCGGGACTGGAAGGGGATTGGGATTAGGCAACCTAGCTAATAACTGGTGGTAGGATCCAACTAACCTCCTTCACTGGTGCTGGTCGATCTGTGTCTTTCATGCGAAGAAACCAACGACAGCAACTAATCCAGCACCAGTAGGGAATAATATCAATTCACAGAACGCGCGATTTGGCTATCTAATCATGGACATCGATCGCAAGCAGCAGCTTGATTGTTGTCGCTCTAATTATTAATCCCATTCGTCGGTAGCATGAGGCATAGCCTTTGGCTTTTTCTCTCACACGCTGAGATGATGCCACATGGCATGGAGATTAGTAAGCAAGTATAGATATGATCTAGTAGCTATAAAGGAGCTAGGGAGACAGATCGATACAGCTCCTACTAGCTAGCTACGAGATTAGCTAGGGAACACAGCAAAACAGTACGTAGCTAGGCATGCATATCAACTGCATTTTGGTACCAAGTCTATAGTATAGATAGTTGACTTCCTCTCGGCCTGCAAAGTGTACGTAGTACTAGTGCGCCAACCCCCCCCCCCCCCCCCCCCCACACACACATGCACACACACACCACCATCAAAAAATGCTAAGACATGCATGGTTTAACACTTAAACTTATCGGTCATTCGAACATTTTTTTTTTCAAAAAAAAAAAATCAGTCGTTTTCGACTATCAGCCAAACTTTATAAGTCAATCTAAATAGCCAGATCTTAATTAGGACTACATAATGGCTGTTCATGACCAAGAGAATGATCATATATATTTAAATAGGAATTCAATGTTGGTACTAAAGTTGTATAATATTAAGCCAATAAAGTCGAACGCCTTAACAGAAAAGGAGGGAGTAAAGTGAGACATCTCCTCATCATCTTTTTCTTTTCTTTATTGAGAAAAACTTTGGAACTTCGATGCTAGATATGCTTAACAATATTGGATCAGAAAAGAAAACGACTCTGCTGAAATGTAAAGGCCAGCTGAATGCATGTTGGACCATGGTCTGGTCTCATTCTTGTTGGGAAGTTGTACGTTCTTAGTACTAATGATGACAACAGATGGAAAGTTTTCGCCTAACAAGCAGCTATATCTAGCAGCTACAGGTGAGTCGAACTGGAGTAGGTTCAATCATATGCTGAGCTGCAATGCATGCACCACTGTCAATTGTAGGCCACACAGGAAATAGACATATAGGAGTATATGCGATGAGTCACATCGTTCTGGATCTTCAGTCGTTTTATTTGGAGAATTATGGCCAGCACCGATACTAGCTGATCGATGGTAAGCAGTAAGCACGGAAATGATGACACGGATTAAGGGTGTCGTAGCATATCAAGTAAGTACGTGTGGTGCTGTATATCTGATCCGTTTCTTTGTGGATGCTTGACTGGGTTGCTAATTCAAATTCAGACCGTTCGCAGAAGTCATTTTTTGTTGCTTTTTTTTTCATGCTAGTAGGAGAATATGCAGTGTATATATATATATATATATATATATATATATACACACACACACACCCTTTCGTTTTGTTCCTGAATCACCATTGACTGATGCCCTATCTAGTTTATGTGTTTTCTTTCTTTTGTAGGCTCCTTTTTGATTCTTCTTTCAGAAAGCTTCCTTTGGTACAATACCAAATGGAAACAGGATAGCTAGGGCCATGACACGTACAGCGGGACCCGATACCCTCCATGTATCTCCCTACCTATGTTTGTCCCTGTCTTGTTGGGAGCATTTCGGAGCAGGACCAATTGACACAACATGAGATGCATGTTGTGCGCAAGCAACCAAAATGCTTGTTCAGTAGTGCTAGTGCACCCCAAAAGGCATGCTCCAAAACGCCCTTTTTATGCACATGTATGTATATATATACTTGATATGTTATATCATTTCAAATGGCTGTGGTGCGCATGGATGATGGTCCAGTTAGCTCTAGCTTGCTTCAGTAATGAATCATGAATGATCCCCCTGTTTGAGGCCAAGTAGCACTCAATTATGCAGTAATGTCTTTCTTCTCAAGAGACAAACGAAATAATTATAATATAATGTAATCTGACCTGCCGAAAGTAGAAGAGAAGGCTAACCACATCTTGCATGTTCCTCTTCCTCCTCCCATCCATCCATATCCATGGTACTAGAATAGAATGCTCTGCCTTCTTCGGCGTGTTGTGTTGTGGCTATCGAATAATTGTTGGCGCTAGCTAGCGGGTCTCAGATGGCGGTGCCCACAACCACAATCCCCTGTAGGGGAAGGGGAGGCGTCCACTTCGTTCCCAGGTCCACGCACGCAGACGCAAGTCATGCACGCAACGCAAGCAGCGCAGGCGCACAGCGGCGGCACCTCAATCAGCTGAAAGAAAGCTGCCGGTGGGCTCGATCAGACGGAGGCCGGCCGACCGGTGGGGAGCGGGGGGCGCCGTGCATGCTGCGATGCCTTGCCGTACTCGGCGGCCAGGGTGACTGAGGGACTCAGCCGTGCACACGCCGGCCAGTTGCTTTTTTCTGAGCTCTGTCTGTCTCTTGTGCCCAGATGGGACAATCCCTAGCCTGGCCCAAAGGATGGTGAGAAGAGTGCGTGGGCCGCGGATGCTCTCGTCTGCTCGATCGATCTCATTATCACCACGGTAACACTGACACCCAAGTCGATCGCTTCAGTTACGCTACCACACACTATGTCACTATCTATCTATCATCTCGTCAAGATTCAGCAATTACCTTCTTCCGTTTGCACTGCATTGGTGCCGGCCCAGCCAGCCAATGAGTCAAATTCCATGCTCTAATTAACTGAACCATGGCCTGATGTGCACGGCAACACACAACAGAACCACGAGCGAGTGTGGGAGCCAGCGACCTGCGAACCTGTACCGTAAAACATGCACCTGCATCGTCGGTGCTACGTACGTCGGACACGGGCGGGGCATCCACTGCGAAACACCAGACGCCCAGTCGCCCAGAACGCTCTCGTCGTCCATCGTCCGTCGCTGTACGGCTTCTAGTGTAGCCGCCCGTCAGCCGTCAGGACTGAGGCGCAGGCGCAGGCGATGCTCACGCGAGCCCGACGCCCACACATGGCGGCCGGCGCAGGCGGTGTCGTACGCCGCGCGTGCTGCTAGCTGCCCCTTCGCCACGTCCGGCGCATGCACGTACGCCCGCCACGCGCGTCTGGGTCTCGGTGCGCCTCAGGCTTCCCTCGGCGCGACCTGCCGGCCGGCCGGCACACAGTGCCGGGACAACGATCGGGTCAGCGGCGCACAGGGCGCCGCGCGCGGTTGCCGATGCGTGCGGCCCCGGCCTGCCTCGGCGGACAGTCCCCACAACCATCTGTATTCTCTCGAGTCTGGACTGTGGAGAGGTAAGCAAAGCCTCAGCCTTTGGGAATTGGAGAGCGGCCGGCCGGCGTCGCGTCGCGTAGGGCAGCAGCGTCCAAACTGCATGCTGCTGCTGCCCTGTGCGCTGTGTCTACATGTGTGCCCCCGGTCCCGTGCCCCGCGCCGCGCGCCACCGATCGATCGCGTTGGGAAATGGAGAGCGGCCGGCGTGCCGGCCGGCCGGCCGGGCCGCTGGCGAGGCGAGGTCGCCACCGCGGGCGGGCCCCCATGGAGCCACGGCCGGGGGCCCGGCATTTGGCGGGCCAGGCCGTCAGGGTCAGCGCTCAGCAGCGTATATTACTATATAGTGCGACAGGTTCAGGTCAGGTGATCGTCGTCACGAGGGAATTAGCACGTCGTGCTCTCGATCGGCCGCTCCCTGCCACTGCCACTGCCACCATGCGTCCTGCAGCCACAGTTTTGGGAGCTGCCATGCCAAACGGACTGCAGTCAGTGCAGGTAGCGCGTGATTTCACTACTACTGTATTCTACGCTGTCCAGGTACGGACGACGTTTTCTGAACAAGGCTATATCGATCTATCCTAATAATCCCGCGATTCGTTAGGTTTCCTGAGATTTACTAATTAATTTGATCTTTTACTTATGACAAATCTTATACAACTACTTTGTGCGACAAGGCAATTATTATTTTTAAGATAAGGAAAAAATAATTCATAGATTCTATGTCGGTTAAATTTCTTTAAAAATTTGATTATTTATTTTGAGATAGAGGGAGTAGAGTAAAAAAAACCACTAACGCTGCAGCGCTAATCTAGTCTGCACGTTGAGTGCATTGAGCATCTCCAACGGTTTTGCAAACGGGCTTTGCATTCTTGTTTTTGCCAAAAAGTCTAAAAAAACGTCTATCCAACGATTTTGCAAATGTGCTTTGCATTTTTGTTAACTTGGCAAAAAGCAGGGAAGGACTTGCATATATGCACACCTCATCCGCGCTTGGCATCGCCGACGCTCGCGCTATTTCCCTCCCGCGCGTGTGGCTCCCGCCTACCGCCGCCGTATTTTCCTGTGAAAGCTTGAAGGGTGCGATCGACTCGGCAGCACTGCACATCGCCGTATTTTCCCGTGAAAGCTTGAAGGGAGGTACGCCATGGATTCAGTCTTCCATTACGTGTTGCTGCCGCCTGTTGCTTGGAGTAGTAGATATGGCTGGATGGGAGTAGTAGACGGTCGACGGATCTTCCGCGACGGCGCGAGGAAGTCACCCCGCGCGCGAAAATAGATCAGGAAAAAAAGTGTGTGTCCAGAATTTCTTTTTTTGCCAAGTGAAAATGTAAAACCATTGGAGATTGACTCTTTGAACCTTTTCTATATTCATTTGAGACTTGGCAAACTCCCAATTTTGCCAAATAAAATATGCAAAACCGTTGGAGATGATTTACACCTACCACCGTACACCTATCACCGTCCCATTTACGTTTTCACCCTCACTTCATGTAAGAATTTACCATGGGGATGGTGGGATAGATTGTAAAATATTTATATGTTGTTCTAACCTACGTTTAACAATCAAAGTAGGACTAAACCCGCTCAATATCTCATTAACACATTGGCTACATGGACCAAATTTTAAATTAGACTAGATGTCACAATAGTAAGAGCTAATTACTAGTTCTAATTAAGCTAGATAACTTCTCTAATAATACTAACTTTTAGCACATATAGCTTATAATATGGATAGTGTCACATGATACTTCCACATAATCTTGAAAGCTCTTGATTGAAGATAACTTTTCTTTCTTCTATTAAAATATTTAAAAAATGCTTAGAGCCACCCCAAAAGTCGATTGTTGGAGCTGACTGAGTCCTTCGGTCGGCGCCATTTCCAGCCACCAGGACACGATACTGTGCTGGCCCTCGGTGTTGTTTGGCGTCATTCCCAGTCACAGTGAATAGAACCGTTCTAAACTTGTCAAAAAAAACCATTCTATTGACACTCAAAAATGTCCAGATCTTGTAAAGTTGTCAAAAGTGAAACGGACTTCACCATTGTGTTCCTCTCGTCGAGATAGTCAAAAAACATATATGAAACGTTCAATTTGGGATCCAGATGCAAGAGTTGTGCACCCGGAAGATTGCACGGTACTACCGATACTACCGGTCCGTGAAGATCGGTACTAATGGTGGCCATTGGCGGATCCAGGGGGGCTGCAGCCCCCCCCCGAGCATGATTTTGAAGGTAAATCACTGTAGCAAATCACTGTAGCTTAGCTTAATCTACCACTAATCTCTAGGTTTAGCCCTTACTTAGCCCCCCTGGAGCTCATCCTGGATCCGCCACTGCGGTGGCGGTCTTTGCTGTTGCAAAAAAATAAACTACCGGTACTACCGGTGGGTGACGGAGATTGGTGTAGTTTGGCAAAAAATGAACTACCGGTACTACCGGTCTTCCACCGGTACTACCGCTAGAGACCGGTACTACCGGTGGAGCCTGACCGGTACCACCGGTAATGCTCGTCCCGATCCGATTTGTTCCTAAATCGGTTTTGGGTAATCTTTAGACGTGGGAAACTTGGAGATTGGGCCTTGGAGATGTTTTCTATTGGGATAAGACCACCCCCTCCTATATAAACAAGGAGATCATGGACGATTGAGATCCCATCTATCCAATCGTCAAAACACATCTATCTCTCAACTTTTACTCTCCCTTCCTCTCTTTTTTCTCCTCGTTCTTCGTCGGCGCTGCATGGACGGTGGATCGACGACGGCGAAGCTCTAGAGCGGTCAGGTCGGCTAGGGCAGCCCATAGCCGCTGCACGCCCGACGGGTCCCTCCCGGCGTGTGGGGTTTTGGGTCTCAAGAGACCTCGCCGGCGTGTCTTGCGTATCGCGCTCCCGGCGAGGCTCCTCCGGCGACGTGTCTTGCGTATCGCGCTCATCGCTGGAGGCACAAGGTCCAGGTGTGGATATCCTTTAGGAGCCGACCGATCTCAAAATCGGTTTGGCCCTACATCGAGCGTGCTAGCTCCTTATCGAGTGTGGTGACCTAATTCAGCGTCAACACACTTTTTGGCGACTCCACTGGGGAAGATTGGTTCGGCTATCTCATATAGCCGATCTCTCTAACCTAGCCTATCTATTGATTTCAATCTATCCTTTTGTGCTCGCCATTACCGTTGCTATCTGGCCCAAAAGGCCGATTGCATCTGGTTTTGACCCCTTGTGACCTTGCTTGCTATTTTGCAAGGAGTTGCGCTTGTTATTGGAAATTTCAGCAAGGTGGTCAAGTTCTAAATCATGAAGTACCAAGGTGGTTCATCATAAAATTACTACAATTACCCTAAGGTACAACTTGCAAATGCGTCTTATGATTCTAATAATTATTTTTGCAAGTTCTATGAATTCTCATGTTGGTGTTGCTAATCATAATAATGCTAGATATGTTGTATCGGCGGATTCTTTTAATAATGTTTCTCATAATACACATCATGTTTATGGATATCATGGTCAAGAGCTGATGTCAATCTGTGAATTCTTTGAATTTTGATGCTACTAGCGACATACAACATGTAAATCCTTATTCATCGGCTATAAGTTCAGAATATGTGGTTCTACCACATGACATGCGGATGAATAAGACAATTGGCCATGACAATGATAATTACTTAGCTAATTGCTCTCAAAATTCAGCACCATATACCAATGCTTCTATTCATAATTCGGCTTTAAATGTTACTTCATACTCAAGCCGAATTAATGAAAATTCATTAAGGTATTTAAGTGCAAATGCTCATTATTCGGCTTCACATGTTACTAGTAACCATAGTCGAATCAATACAAGTTCAGTGTCTTATGCAGAATCAATGCTCACAATTCGGCTTTATATGCTACTTCTAGCTCTAGCCGAATTAGTGGAATTCCAGCAAGACATTTGAGTGCTAAAACTCATGATTCGGCTTCACAAGTTGCTAATAATTGTAGCCGAATTAATGAAAATTTAGCAATGGGTGTGCATGCAAACTATTATGATTCGGCTTCATATGTTGCTCTCAAATCTAGCCGAATCGATGAAGATTTAGCCCATGCTAGAAATCCATATGGCTCCTCTAAATGGAAGGTGTCCGTGTATCGTAGACCATATCCGTCATGTTATGATTACCTAAGAGATCTTGATGGTTGGTGCGTACCTGACTTTTATGAATTTAGTGGTGAAGATGGTAAAACTGCTATGGAACATATTAATATATATCTCTCACAGTTAGGTGATTTCGGTAAAGAAGACTACATAAGAATAAGAAATTTTTCTTTATCCCTCACCGGTATTGCCTTTGCGTGGTTTACATCTTTGCCTCGATGTACTATTTGTTCATGGTCTGAATTAGAGGAGCAATTCTATGAATACTTTGGAAAGACCAATGTGAAAAAAGCTGATCACTACCAAGTCATTGGCTAAAAGTGGATTATTTATAGACATGAAAGCAAGTCTTGCTACAGAGAAATGTGAGAAACACAAGAAACCAGCTAGACTTAATTTTTTAGGAGCCAAAGGGGTTATACACTTATCGAGTGATTGCCGCATTGTTGATGGAGATCAAGCCCCTACAAGCAACAAAGAAGGGATGTGTGCCTACTTAGAATCGACTGAGCCGACTTTAAAGTCGGCTGAGCCGATTGTTCCATGCCCTGAATCGGCTAAGCTGACCCCTCAGTCGGCTAGGCCGATTGCCTCTGGTGCTTGTCTCAAGCCGGCTAGGCCGGCTCCCAAGTTGGCTAAGCCAACTCCACCTGCTGCTAGTGCCCAAGTCGGCCTAGCCGACTTCCAGTCGGCTAAGCCGACTTCTTCGGTGTCTGTAGCCGCTGATGCGCCTTTGGATGATTCAGCATCTGTTGTTGATCGTTCTTTGGAGATGAAGAGCAACATTATGCAAATCAAGGACGTACACTTCTCCAAAATGATCAACAAGGTACAAAATACAAATATTTTGCTTAAATTCCAATTCGGTCGTGCTATTTCAATTTCTGCATCTATTAGAGATATCCTTATAAATAGTTGTAAAAGACCAATTAGGAATAGCATTATATTTGTTGAAGATAAGATAAATTTAGATTCTATCGGTCGACAGATTGTGCCATATGTTAAGGCCGATGGTACTGGTTTATTAAAATTAAAACTTTTCAAAAGCAGTTGCAAAGGTGTGGTCGAATGGATTGATGTTAAATCTGATCCCTTCGTTTGCCTGGCTTTAAAACCGACCCCACAAAAGGATCGGTTGAAGAAATCAAAATACATCTTTGACTTTACCTTTTGTGATCATGTGTTTGATATCTTGCTTAAGAATAGTTTTATTAGAATCATTGATCACAATGCTTTGCCATCGCTTCAAAACTTAGAAGAGCTTACATATTGCAAGTGGCATAATTCCTATGATCATAATACTTGTAATTGCAATATATTTCATCGTGTAGTCCAATCGGCCATTGATAAAGGCCGATTGAGATTTTCTGAAGCTCAACAAATGGACCGATTGGATTCAATCGGTCTTGATGGCAAACAGGTTTTAAATCGGCTTGCATTTACCGATTCCCTCAAAGCTTAAAGCTCAAGTGCCCATGAGAGAGATGTAGAGCCCTCAAGTGAAGATAAGGTTGCTGTCCAAGAAGTGCAAATAGAATGTGTTTCAGAGGATAGCAATGTCGCTATAATTTCAAAAGACACTGGGGGGCAGCTGAAATCTCTCCAGCTAGAGCAAAAGCCGATTGATCCAGTTAAGCAAAAAAAATCGGCTGAGGATCCTTCTTTGGGGCATATCTATCAGGATGGAGTAAGGAAGAAGGATATTCATAATGCTAATGGAGGCAAAGCTCATGACAGGCAAAAGGATAGAAGACCGAAGCTTAGCTTCGAAGAGCTTCTAGCTAAATTTGAGAAGATAGGTGAAGCAAATATTGTCAATCGATCAAAGAAGGTTCAGCCATCAAGATTGCCTCCAAAACGCATGTCTCAAGAGAAGAATTGGCAAGGAGATAGATTTCATGCAACAGCAACATGTTCTCCTTTTGAGCAGCTAATTCCCATGTTCTATGGATCATAACCCGTATATTTTCATCCTTATTCATCTTGAGGCTGGTTTGATGAAAAGACACAAGTTCCATCATATTTTAGGCCACAATATGTAGAGTATGCAGCTCTAAGATATTTAGAGAAACTATCATCTTATAATGACCATTTTGATCAAAATCGGTTTGGAGCCCAATCAAAGAAGAAAGTGGTAAAGCAGGTTTACCGTGTGAAATATGATGGCCGAAAGAAGAAAAGTTTAGATCTGAATTTAACTTTTGAACAGCCGATTACATTGCTAAAAAATCTGGCTATTGATGGCAAAGACATGAAAGAATCATCTATTAATACTCTAGGTGCCAAATCTGAACAAAAGAAGATGAGAGTGCCTAAAAATAAGAAAGAATTGCTGTTGTCCAAAATTGAAACAAAACCGAGATGTTCAACCGGTTTACCAAAATGGCAAGAAAAGAAGTTACAAAAACTTAGTGCAGAGAAGTTAGAAGAAAGAGGCTTAGCATGGATTCCTAAAGGAAGAATTCAAAGTCAAAAGGATGGTGCTAAAGCAAGAGGTGCGATGAAGATGAAAGAGAGAAAAAGATTCAAGAAACAATTGCGCAGTTTGAGATTTGCACCAAATCATCAAAATCTTTGGTCTTTGCATCATCCGTCTTCTCTGCCTATGTTTATGTGGAATTCATCTCATGTCAAAGGCTCAAATACTTATTTCAGTTATGCATACTCATGTGGATGAGCTCATATGGCTGATACCTTGCTATCGCCCTTAGCATAAAACATAGTCGATGAATGCTTATAATCATCGTGCTACTAGAAAAGCTCCCATAATATCTACTTTGAAGGCTTTAAGGCCTAGGGGGCATGATATATGTATCTTACTTTATGGATATGACAATATGATTAATCGGCTTGCAAAAAGGGCCAAGGTGTTGGCATAATCATTATTTCTCATAATCATGCTATTTGAGACATCAAGCCGATTAGATTTTCATTGTACTAACAATCAAGCTGAATATGAAGCTCTCTTGTTCGGCTTGATAATGTTGTCTTCCATAGATGCAAAATATGTTGTGGCTTATGGCGATTCCTTACTGATGGTACAACAAATTGTTGGTGAGTTTCAATGCTTAGAAGGATCACTAAATGAACGTCGTGACAAGTCCCTTGATATTATTGCTACATTTGCCGAATTTCAAATTCAGCATATTCTGAGGCGTGCAAATTATATGGCCAACATGTTAGCTCAACAAGCATCGGGCTTTGATGTTAGTGGACCTAATTTTTATATTCAAGAAAGACCGATGCATCAGGATTTGGAATTTTTCTGTGTAGGTACACTGGAACCGGCTAAGCCGATTCTAGCAATCGGCCAGCGGCCCAGCCCAGCTAAACCGACCGGGTCCAAATCGGACTAGCTGACTTTCTTGGAGTTGGCTCGGATATTTCGCTCGATCAATATCCGAATCAGTCTAATATGATTCATAATGTGACCGATTCAGGAGATTAGAAGACTCCCTTGTTGATGGTCAAGCTGAATCTAGTAATAAGACTTTGATCAAGCTCATTAAGAAGAAGATTGAGGATAATCCAAGAAGGTGGCATGAAGTTTTGTCTGAAGCTCTATGGGCCCATCGCATATCAAGGCATGGTGCTACAAAGGTTACTCCTTTTAAGTTGGTATATGGTCAAGAGGCCGTGTTACCCGTTGAAGTGAACTTGGATGCATATAGGCTTGCTAAACAAGATGATCTATCTACTGTTATGTATCATGATTTGATGATGGACAATATCGATGAGGTAACGGATAAAATATTAAAAGCTCTTAAGAAAATTGAGAAAGACAAAGCTCGGGTTGCTAAAGCATACAATAAGAAGGTGAGAGGCAAATCTTTCCAAGTTGGAGAGTTGGTTTAGAAGACTATACTACCAATTGGATCGAAAAGCAATAAGTTTGGCAAATGGTCACCAAGCTGGGAAGGTCCTTATAAAGTGATCAAAGTGATATTTGGAAATTCATATATGCTAGAGACATTGCAAGGTGAAAGTCTCCCGAGAGCAATAAACGGAAGATACTTAAAAAGTACTTTCCAAGTGTTTGGCAAGAAGCCAAAGTGCTTTCCAAACAATGGCCGATACATGTATCGCCCTTAGAATAAAAATGGCCGATGTATACATCGCCCTTAGTCGCTGGGTAGCTAATGAGATGGGAATCGTTGCTATTTGGCTTTGAATTGTGTTTTCAGGTTCATGTGTCATTCACCTGAAAACAGAGGGGCATATGTTGACACTAAAAAATGTCCAGATCTTGTAAAATTGTCAAAAGTGAAAACGGACTTCACCATTGCGTTCCTCTCATTGAGATAGTCAAAAAACATATATGGAACGTTCAATTTGGGATCTGGATGCAAGAGTTATGCACCCTGAAAGATTGCACGAAGTACTACCGGTACTACCGGTCCATGAAGATCAGTACTACTGGTGGCTGATGCTGTTGCGCAAAAATGAACTACCGGTACTACCGGTCCAAGACCGGTACTACCGGTGGGTGACGGAGATTGGTGTAGTTTGGCAAAAAATGAACTACCGGTACTACCGGTCTTCCACCGGTACTACCGCTAGAGACCGGTACTACCGGTGGAGCTGACCGGTACCACCGGTAATGCTCGTCCCGAACCGATTTGTTCATAAATCGGTTTTGGGTAATCTTTGGACGTGGGAAACTTGAAGATTGGGCCTTGGAGATGTTTCCTACTGGGATAAGACCACCCCCTCCTATATAAACAAGGAGATCATGGCCGATTGAGATCCCATCTATCCAATC